>JAODAL010008018.1:0-120896 GCA_025379985.1 Phyllomedusa bahiana | reverse complement strand
TTTTAAAGGGGCCGGGCCCCCGTTAATTGTTATTGAGGGCCCGTGGCCTATATAAGGAATACGCCCCCAGCACTCTCTGCCAGTTTGTTGATGTGCGTTAGCAAGTCTTGAGGGTGTTCTAGTCCTGTCTGATTATCCGTGTACCAGTCCGTTCCGCTACGTTTCCTGACCTGGTCTGTTTGCTGCCTGCCCTGACCGTCTGCCTGTCTCTGACCACGAACCTCTGCCGCCTGCCCTGACCTCCTGCCTGTCCCCGACTACATCTCTGGATTACGATTCTGTACCACGCAGTTCCCCGGCCGCCATCGCAAGCAAATCACGTCAGGGGTAGCGACCTGGTAGCCTCTTGCCGCAGCAAGTCAATCCCACTTTGCGGCGGAATCTGGTGAAGACCGGGGGCTACTTAGACTCCGCTCCCTGGCGTGGCTTAACTATCATCGCTTGCGGTGGTCCAGCGAATCCACCTCCGCATTACAGTAATGATACATTATGCACCTCCATAATGCAATGCGCCTCGATAGGCGCATTACATACACTAGCAGTAATACTATATGCACATCAATTGCGCAATGCACCTTTTTAGGCACATTAAGTTAACTATGCAAGGTATGCCAGAATTTTGAAAGGATCCTACTTTCAGGCACAGTTTACACTGATTAAATGCACCTAAAAACTGCTGCAGCGACGGCAATTTACGAACTTGTTGCCCTAGGTTCACATGTTGCATTTTTTTCCGCATTCAAAACTTTTTTTTTCAAGAAATGCATGCATTTTTTACCCCTTAAACTAATTATCTCACTATGCTGTTTCACAGAGCCATAGGCATCTTAAGATTCATGCTTCCTGACTTTTCCTGTTTAAGTTGTGGATGGTTCTATAGCAGTTCTAAGCATATCAGTTCCGTATTCCAAGCCATTTTAATTGCACTGACATGACTGCAGAAGATGTAATCTATAGTGCGGAGGACTACAGAGCTCAGCGTAAACAATCAAAAGCAATTAATCTCCTTTATTTGTTAGAAATAACACACTCTGTTCTCAAGCTGTCGGCCAACACTTGGCAACATCAGTCCCTGCTCTCAGATATGACAAACAGCAGAGTAAAGGGGAGTGCAGGATGGTAACCAGATTAGTCCGTGTGCACTCACAGCAGATAAAATCTATTTTACCTCCTAATCAGGGAAAAATCAAAAGAGGAATGTACAGTGAAGTAAATAATTATTTGATCCCTTGCTGATTGGGTAAATTTGCTCACTGAGAGATAGACTATCCAAAATAAAATCCAGAAAATCACATTGTATAAATTATATAAAATGTATTTGGAATCTGCAGTGAGAAATAAGTATTTGATCCCTCTGGCAAACAAGACTTACTACTTGGTGGCAAAACCCTTGTTGACAAGCACAGTAGTCAGTCTTTTTTGTAGTTGATGATGAGGTTTGTGCACATGTCAGGAGATATTTTGGTCCATTGCTCTTTACAGATCATCTCTAAATCATTAAGATTTTAAAGCTGTCGCTTAGCAACTCGGAGCTTCAACTCCCTCCATAAGTTTTCTATGGGATTAAGGTCTGGAGACGGGCTAGCCCACTCCATGAACTGAGTGTGTTTCTTTTTGAGCCACTCCTTTGTTGCCTTGGCTGTATGTTTTGGATCATTGTCTTGCTGGAAGACTCACCCACAACCCATTTTTAATGTCATGGCAGATTTTACGGTACATGACTCTATCCATTCTCCCATTGATGCAGTAAAGTAGTCATGTGTCCTTTGCAGAGAAACACCCCCAAAACATAATGTTTCCACCTCCAGCCTTGACAGTGGGGACGGTGTTCTTTGGGTCATAGGCAGCATTTCTTTTCCTCCAAATACGGCGAGTTAAGTTAATGCCAAAGAGCTCAATTTTAGTCTCATCTGACCACAGTACCTTCTCCCAATCACTCACAGAATCATCCAGGTGTTCATTGGCAAGCTTCAGACGGGTCTGCACATGTACCTTCTTGAGCAGGGGGACCTCACGGACACTGCAGGTTTTTAAACAATTGCTGCCTTGAGATCATTAACAAGTTCCCCCATGTAGTTTTAGGCTGATCTCTCACCTTCCTCATGATAAAGGATACCCCACGAGGTGAGATTTTGCATGGTGCCCCAAATCGATGTTGATTGACAGTCATTTTGTATTTCTTCCATTTAATTACTAGTGCACCAACAATTGTCTCCTTCTCACCTAGCGTCTTACTTATGGCATGCTTAGAAAGCTCTTTGGTCTTGCCCATGTTGTAGAGATTAGACTCTGACTGATTCATTGAGTCTGTGGACAGGAGTCTTTTATAAAGGTGACTATTTAAGACAGCTGTCTTTAATGCAAGTAAAGAGTTGATTGGGAGAGTCTAACTGGTCTGTAGGAGCCAGAACTCTTAATGGTTGGTGGGGGATCAAATACTTATTTCTCTCAGCAAAATGCAAATAAATTTATATAATTTATGCAAAGTGATTTTCTGTATTCTATTTTGGATATTCTATCTCTCAATGTAAAAATTAACCTTAGTCTTGATTAACCCTTACCTAAGCTAATCTTTGTAGTGACACAACCCCTTTAATGCCCTGAGGCATAAATGTACACTGCTCCGGTGATAAGGAGGAATGGACTGGGCTCACTTGCTAACCTGCTCCATACCCGGCGAGTGCCAGTTGTTAACTCCAATCCCAGCTATTTAACCATTGCAATTGTGGGTAGCTGTTTGGTTGCTATGGCAGCCAGAGGCCTAATAAAGGCCTCCATAGTTGCCAGGATTTAACCCCCTTTCCACCCTGACATACGAAAGGTGTAATAGACCAATAAAATAGCTATATAATTCAGTACAATAGTACTGCAGTATATAGTACAAGCCATTACATGTTAAAGTCTCCTAAGGGGACTAAATGTTAATGAATAAAAAAAAAGTTTTAAAAAGTATTAAAATGTACATCTCCACCCATTTACCTGATGAAAAAAACAATGAGAAAAAAACAAATATAATTGGTATTGTCTCGTTCAGTAAAGTACGATATAACACAATGTCATGTTATTTATCTTGCTTGCTGAACTCCGTATAAAAAATAAATACCCAATGCCAGAAATGTATTTTTTGGTCATCCTGCCTCCAAGAAACAGTGGAATAAGGAAGATAAAAAAAATTGCATACACTCCAAGAAAATTAAAAAATAAGTTATTGGTTTCAGAAAATGGTGATGCAAAGCAATCTTTTTTCCTAAGTTTTTTAAAAGTAGTAAAATGTAATGAAAAATATATAAATCTGGTATTGCTGGAAGTGTACCAACCTGCAAAATACAGACAACATGATATTTTTACCGAACTCCATAAAAACGAAATCTCAAGAAAAATGGTGCACTTCTGTTATTTTGTTTTATGTTTCACCCCCAAAATAATATATCTCAATATACTATATACTGTAGTATGGTCAATGGAACCATTAAAAATTACATCTTGGCCTGCGAATAAAAGGCCTCATTTGTCTATGCAGACAGAAAAATAAAGTAAGTTGTGGGTTTGGATACATAAAAAATGAAAAACAAAAGTCTGAAAGTGTTGAGTTATTAACCCCTTACTGTCATATGATGCAGCGCGAGCCCGCTACATAGCCACCGGGTGATGGCTGTTTATTGCAGCTAACAACCGCCGGTTACATATTGTGTGGTCCTGATTGGTTAACATGGCAGCTGGAAGCCTTGTGAAGGCCTCTGTTGCTGCCATGTTTTCTGTTATACTACTTTGTGCCCCAGTAGTCAAGCCACTATCTTTGTACACCCTATGCATTAGCCTGTATAAATGATCGCACCTTATAGTGGTGAAGCATCCAAGGGGGACTCAAAGTTACAGTTAAAAAAAAAAGTTTTAAAGTATAAAAAAAATATTAAAAGTTTAAATCACCCCCATTTGCCATTTTACTAATATAAAAAATAAAATGATAAAAACGTTACACATACTTGGCATAGTTGCCTCCGTAACAGTCTGATCTATTAAAATATAACATAATTTATCCCATATGCTGAACACCGTAGAAATAAAAAAAATTCCATACGGCAAAATTGTGTTTTTTTCAGTCATTTCACACCTTGGAATAAAAGTGTTAAAAAAGTTGCATACATTCCAAACTAGTAGCAATAAAATCAGCCTGCAAAAAATGCCCCCTCACTGAGGACCGTAGGTGAAAGTACAAAAAAAGTTATTGGTTGTGTAATAATCCGGCGGTAACAACGTACGCTGAGGCGCCGATCGCTGGTAACCGGATGGGGATCCACTGTGATCACTGCAGGCGAGATGGTAGACGGAGATCCACGCCAGGGAGTGGAGTCTAAGGGGCCCCTGGTCCGCAAAGCAGGACGGACTTTGCTGCAGGGAACCCCCAGGTTGCTACCCCTGACATGGCGGTGACAGCCAAGGTGCAGGACAGGAACTCCAGGCACAGAAGCGTTGGTAGACAGGTAGAAAACGGAAAACGTATGCAGCAGGATACAGCAGAAAACCGGACTGGTAAAACAGCATAATTTTGCAGGTAACTGGACTGGTATAACGGCAGGATACAGCAGGTAACAGACTGCTATGACGGCAGGATACAGCAGGTAACTAGACGGGTATAACGGCAGGATAAAGCAGGTAAATGTATGAGTCCAAGGACAGCAGAAATACAGCAGATACTGGAGGGGTACAGGGACAGCAGAAGATGACAGACAGGTGGTTAGGAGCTCTGATGGACTGCAGGAACTGAACCAGGCATCTCAGGGGTTAAGTCCAGAATAGCAGATCTGAGAAGTTGGCAGGAGCTCAGATGGACAACCTCTCAGCATGAGGCACAACAATGGACTGACACTGGAGCACAGACAGGAAGTCTGTATAAATGATCGCACCCTATAGTGGTGAAGCATCCAAGGGGAACTCAAAGTTGCAGTTAAAAAAAAGTTTTAAAGTGTAAAAAAAATATTAAAAGTTTAAATCACCCCCCTTTGCCATTTTACTAATATAAAAAATAAAATAATAAAAGCGTTACACATATTTGGCATAGTTCCCTCCGTAAAAGTCTGATCTATTAAAATATAACATAATTTATCCCATATGCTGAACACCGTAGAAGTAAAAAAAATTCCATACGACAAAATTGTGTTTTTTCGGTTATTTCACGTCTTGGAATAAAAGTGATAAAAAAGTTGCATACATTCCAAACTAGTAGCAATAAAATCAGCCTGCAAAAAATGCCCCCTCACTGAGGACCGTAGGTGAAAGTACAAAAAAGTTATTGGTTGTGTAATGATCCGGCGGTAACAACGTACGCTGAGGCGCTGATCGCTGGTAACCGGGTGTGGATCCACTGTGATCACCGCAGGCGAGATGGTAGACGGAGATCCACGCCAGGGAGTGGAGTCTAAGGGGCCCCTGGTCCACAAAGCAGGACGCACTTTGCTGCAGGGAACCCCCAGGTTGCTACCTCTGACGTGGCTACCTGCGGTGACAGCCGAGGTGCAGGACAGGATCTCCAGGCACAGAAGCGTTGGTAGACAGGTAGAGAACGGAAAATGTATGCAGCAGGATACAGCAGAAACCCGGACTGGTAAAACAGCATGATTTTGCAGGTAACTGGACTGGTATAATGGCAGGATACAGCAGGTAACAGACAGCTATGATGGCAGGATACAGCAGGTAACTAGACGGGTATAATGGCAGGATACAGCAGGTAAATGTATGAGTCCAAGGATAGCAGAAACACAGCAGGTACTTGAGGGGTACAGGGACAGCAGAAGATGACAGACAGGTGGTTAGGAGCTCTGATGGACTGCAGGAACTGAACCAGGCATCTCAGGGGTTAAGTCCAGAATAGCAGACCTGAGAAGCTGGCAGGAACTCAGATGGACACCCTCTCAGCATGAGACACAACAATGGGCTGACACTGGAGAACAGACAGGAAGTTCCTCTTATAGCGGGGTCACAGGTCAAGAGGAAGGCAAAAGAGGCACAGACACAATAAAGGGCAGGAAGCTGCCGCGCGTGCGTGCCCTAAGAGGCGCAGTGCACGTACAGGACCCCAGGAAGCAGGAGCAACAGGACAGGCAAGTATACGGCAGAGAACACAGGCCGCTAGAACCCCTGCACAGGGAGCCCCAGCAGAGATCTGGCAGGCACGGACACGGCGAGGGTCCACGGCAGGGACTGCGGCTTGAACCATGACAAACTAAAAACGCCGGCGTATTAAACTACCTAATGTATAATACGCCAGCACCAAAAGATGATCATAGAAAAGATGACCTGTGAAGACTACAGCTCATATTTTCTATTGTAGTCTACGGGGATGCATGAACAATCATATTTTTGGCTCTTTAAGGATTTTAAAAGCACCGAAAATATAATCATTTGCTATGCAGTGGAGACAAAGCCTAAGATATTAAGGAGTTCCAGGTACAGATCTTTGTATCTGCCAATTCTATGTAGGAAAAGGGAAATACCCAAAGGGCTCACTTGTCAAGGAGATTACATGTATAGCCACAATGCAGAAACCATACTATAACAGCTATGGCCCCATCACAAAGTTTTTCATCCCCTCTTGTGGTTTCCATCAGGATACTGTGAAATTCTATCCTGACTGATATCATAGCAGGGCTGTAATGGGGCCATAGACTTTTATAGAACAAACATAGATCTAATTAGACTACTTTTGCCCTATATACCATTGTAGACAGAACTTGATCTGCAATGCTTTTGTGTCCGATTCATAAACTGTATTCATTCAGTTAATATGGGAGTTCTAGTCTAATACGGGCTATGAAAGTCCTATAGAACTCTACGGCCCCGTCACAGCCCCGCTGCGGTTTCCTTCTCGGTTTCTTGACGCATACAATGAACAGGGAACAGGAACACTATGTGAATGAAGCATAACACTAAAAAACCACACACAACCATTGAAGGTGTTTGAAAATACTTGTTCAATCATCCTAAAACATAAAATCTGCAATTCCAACCGATGTGACATCATGTCTTGAAGAAGTGTCTTGACATCAGAAACAGAGAGCGACAGGAGAACCAAAAAACTCTTGTCATGGGGTAACAGTATAGATTTACAAAGTTGACTATTTTCTGTGCCCTGCCAGCATATGTTGGAGGTGTTTGCATAGAACTTGTAACTTGGCAGCAGAACACTTTGGGTCATGCACTACAGAAGTGGAAGGTTTTCTAGTTGCAGTAGAAGTACAGTTGTAGTAGTAACAAGAAGTAAGAACTGCTAACATAGCAAATTCTTTGCTTTTTTCGTGTCATAACAAATTAAACTGGGGACCATTGAACACACAGTATGAGGGATGTGCCAATGCCTGCGTAGAAAGGTTGGCATCGCCTGGCATCTCAATACATACCAGTTGAGAGTAACCTTTCATGAGGCATTAACCACAAGGGTTTATTAGCCTGCAGAGGACATACAATATGCAGACCCTATATGAAACCTAATAAAAATCAACCACTTGTGATATTTTTTTCTATTTTTCTCATTTCTCAGCATGCAGGCTTTGATTTTCATCCCTCTGAATCCTACACTCAGCTGGAAAAAAATGAAAACAAAGAAGGAACACTATTAGAAAATCATATGATAAGTATCAGGCCGCTGTTCTTGCATTTATATGAGGTACCAGGATCTATATTTAATTAAATAAGATGTATGCAGCCTGCATGCTGCAATAAAAAGAACTAAACATGGGGAAGAATCATATGGGCTACTCTAATAAGATTATGCCCCCCTGTTGTTTTATCACTGTTTGGATTTGAGGGGTGAAGCCTCAGTCTGTTTTAGGCTTTGGGAACCCCACAGCTCTGGTTTGTGAAATTACAAATCCAATTTTGCCGTTAAGATAAGAAACACTAAGATGTCACTCACACAGTAGAGCTGTATATACAGAGAGGTACACATGGTGCCTACAGTTTCGTATTTCAGGGGCCAAAAGCACTCATGCCACTATATGGTGCCCTTTAATAGAATTGTATTGTGGAGGCATTCTTCTCAAGACATGTATTTCTTTTATCTGTTCTTTGGGCATCATTTGACATATTGAAGGAAGCTATGGTGGAGGGATGTAATATACTTAAGGGGATGCCCCCGTCAGTGCTGCAGGTCAGTTCATAGCTCACTAGGAGCCAACCATCTCAGAGAATGTGGAGGACGGTGCTTGTGCCCAACATCCCCATTTATTTATATGGGAATTTCAAATGTACCTGAGCATACTCTATATTTGGAACTCAGATAGAAATGAATGGGTAGGATGAGTGCACGGGTAGAAAGATAGCAATGCAGGTAGGATGAGTTAACATTGAGATGCTAGGTGACACCACACTCCATTGGCGGCTCTTCATGAATACAGTGTACTGCAATATGCCACAATTGCTGACATCTCAGGCACCTTACGTTAACCCTTTTTCCATTTGAAAGTCTAGCTCATGTGTGTGTGTGGGGATGCTTTTCTTGGGAAGATAAATCTCTTTCCTTGAGGTCTTCCTTTCAGAGTGAAATCAACCTATGGTGCGCTGTCCTTGTAGCAAATTCCCTTTGTTTTAGGGTCCAGACAGCCCTCAATAGTGGAATTAACACACCACCAGAGAAACCAGCTAATCCAAGATTTTGAGTTCTCCTAGGGTGACCCAGCTATGTATATCCCGAGAAAATCCACCCAAGTAGCTCTCCGGTATTATCCAGTCCCCAGTGTCAGAGGGATTCAGAAGCTCTGGTTGGATCCACTTGTGCACCAGTTTCAGATGAACAAATGTTTAGGAACCGCCAGTCATGGACTCTAGAAGCCCACACACTAACATGAACCCCAGATGAAACTCTGATTAAAGGCATAAAGACTCTGGCTTGCTCTGTGTTCAGGTCAAAATATGCTTTTTGGGTAGAAATTAAGGTGTCAGAACCTCAGACCAGCTGGGAGCTTTTCTCATTCAAAGATTATAATAATGCAGGTCTCTCTGCCTTCATCAGGTGTAATCTTTTGCAAGGTACATTGCACAGCCTTTTTATATTTAAATTTCCAGGAGACAATTCCTCTATTCTGTTTGATTGAGCACTAACAATCGCTTTCAGCGCAGCAATCTCTTCAACAAATGACTGGTTTCCTGCTAGGCATCGTTAGCTTACACTAACTAGCTCCACCATGATGTGTAACTGGATTTGCAGAGATGTAGCAGTTTTTAAGCAGGACATAAGTAGTTTCAACTTCACAATAAATAAATTGTTAGCAGCAGAACAGGGTTTATTGTAAGCAAATTAATAGAATGCTTGAAAACAGAACATAACGTCCAACATAAATACATAGTTAATACGCTTGAAAAAAGACATATGTCCATTAAGGTCAGCCAAAGGTGGGGAAAATGTGGGTGAAAGGAGGGCAATAAGGAGTTTAAGCCTAGCTTCCCTACTGGTGAAAGCTTTGAAACCCATAAGGCAAGAACCAATCTGCTCTAAGGAAGATTTAATTTCTGATCCCAGAGTTGCCATCAGACTGGATCTAGAATTTTATATTTATACACACGTATTAATATTCTTTAGTTTCAGGTAGATATCTAAGACTTTTTTTAAACTCCAACTGTTCCTGCTGTGACCAGCTCCTCAGGCAGCTATTCCACAGATTTACAGTTATTACAGTGAAGAACGCTTTTCTCCTCTGGGGATTAAATCCTTTTTTCTCTAGTCGAAGGCAACGTCCCCTTGTTTTTTGAGGGGACTTTACATGAAATAGTTTTTCCCCATACTTTTTGTAGGGACCATTTATATATTTATATACATTAATCATGTCTCCCCGGAGCCATCTTTTTTCAAGACTAAAAAAGTTCAATTCTTCTAACCTCTCCTCATAACTAAGATGCTACATTCCCCTTATAAGTTTGGTGGCTCGTCTTTGTACTCTCTCTGGCTCCATTACATCAGTTCTATAAACTGGATCCCAGAACTGAACAGAATATTCCAAGTGAGATCGCACCAATGCTTTATACAGTGGTAAAATGGCATCTTTGTCCTGCAAGTCCATGCCTCTTTTAATACACACCAATATCTTGCTTGCCTTAGACACTACATGCTGTTCTGTAGTCTTTGATCTACAAGAACACCCAGATCTTTCTCAAGACTCTCCATATAGGACACAATGCCTGCAGAGTATTTGTACCCAGACACAGAACCTTACATTTATCTACAATGAACCTCATTTGCCAAATGGATGCCCAACATATGCTAGGCATTCCTTCAGCAGAACATGTTCAATGAAATCCTTCTGGTTCCTTCTTGTCTTTTAACTTCAGACCAAGTCAGTTGTGTGCTTCAGTGCTCTCCAATAGAAGATGGCTCTCCAACTTTTTTTATTTCAATCTCACAACACGTTCTCCCCTGCTCACCAGCAGTTTTCCCTTTTAGTGATGTCTAGAGCTCCACCTGAACGCCTGGTAAAGCAAGGGAAATGAAGACCTGTATTGTACCATAGTATGGAAATGGCCTATCACCTAATCCCTACAGGCAGGAAGTAATAGAATTGCCATCTTTAAATACCCTTCTGCATTGTTTATACAATACATAATGGTGGACTGATGATCGTGAAACCTATTTGTCAAGTGCCATAGACAGACTGAATGTTAAAGTAAAAAAATAAATAAATATAAGAATTAATAAAAAATGTTAAAAGTTCAAATCACCCCTCTTTTGCTATTTTACAAATAAAAAATTAAAAAAATTCACCCATATTTGGTATTGCTGCATCTGCAAAAGTCCAATCTATTAAAATATAACATAATTTATCCTGTTCGCTGAACACCATAGAAGGAAAAAAATTTCAAATGCCAAAATTGTGGGTTTTTTGGTCATTTCATGTCCCCTAAAAAGTGTAATAAAAAGTGATGAAAAAGTCACATCTATCACATAATTGTACCAATAAAAAGAATACTTCAGCCCGCAAAAAATGTACCCTCACTCAGGTCCATAAGTGGAATAACAAAAAAGTTATTAGTTGCAGAATATAGCAGAGCAGCTCAAATTTAAGAAATAGAATGAAATCCGCAACTAAAAACTGCAGCGGAAAGCGTGCTTCTCGGACACGGATTTGCAATTTCAGACTCGTTTTTAAGCTGTTTTCTGAGGCTGTTTTTCAGTGTTGTTTGAGTGGTTTTTGGATGCTGATTGCAAGCTGTTCTGAGACAGACTGGATTTGGACGTGGATCCGCGTCAAATTCACATTGAAATTTTGATGTGGATAAAATTTCCGCTATCCATCGATTTCTATGGGAAGTTTCAGCATTAAAAACCACCAAAAGAATTGATGTCCTTTTTTCAGCACAATAAAAAACAGGAAAACAGTGTCATGTGCACTGTGACACTACTTTTCCATGTTCTATTTAGTGGTATTACACTTTAAATCTACATAGCTGGCTCCGCTCCCTGCTGTTTAACACTTTACACACCGCGGTCTAAAGTGTCTAAATGAATGAGAAACCCACACTGTTCCTCACTCCGATGGGCACCCATGTGCGAGATTGCGGGGTGTTAATCCATTGACATGGTGGCTGGAAGCCCTATGAGGGCTGCCATGTATTTATTTCTAGTAGAGCTGCCATCTTTGAACACCCTTCTGCATTGTTTATACAATGCCAAAGAGTGTACTGTCAATTGTGCTCTCTAGTGGTCAAGTACCTTAAGAGGACTTAATGTAAAAAAAAAGAAAGTTTAAAAGTAAAAACATTTCTAAAAAATATTAAAAGTTCAGAACCCTTCCTTTTTGCCATTTTACAAATAAAAAATAAAAGTTACACATAATTGATATTGCTACATTAGTAAAAATCCTGTATATTAAAATATAACATAATTTATCACTTATGCTGAAGACTGTAGAAGAAAACAAATCCAAAGCGGCCAAATTGCGGTTTTCTGGTCATTTTACGATCCCTAAAAAATTGGAATAAAAAGTAATCAAAAAGTTAAATGTATCCCAGAATGTTACCAATAAAAAAGTACACTACATCCCACAAAAAATGCACCCTAACTCAGGTCCATAGGTGACAGTACAAAAAAGTTATTGGTCGCAGAAAATGGCACTGCAGTCTCAATTTTAGAAATAGAGAAGTACCGTACTAAAACATAATGAAAATCCTACATATTTGGTATTTCCAGAATTTTATCAACCTGCAGAATACAGATTACATATCATTTATACTGGAGAATGAAGGCTATAAAAACCAAACCCGTACAAACATGGCAAAAGTAGGTTTTTTGTCACATTTCACCATACTTAGAATTATTTTTTGGTTTCTCAGTGTATTCTACAGTATGGTCAATGACACCATTAAAAAGTAAATCTTGTACCGCAAAATAAAAGCCCTCATAGGTCTATGTAGATGTAAAAATAAAAAAGTTATTGCTCTTGGAATGCGAGGAGGAAAAAAATGAAGAGCCATATTATTATGACCGGCTGTCAATAAGGGGTTAGAAACAATATGAGGCCAATTGCAGTCTGAATCCACATTAGAAACAGCATCAAAAACAGTTGTGGGTATATACCCCGATAGTGAGGAGTTACCAGTCTGTCCATACACATGCATGGGTGATTCTCCATTGGATAACAGACAGAATTGCTAAGGGATCTGGCTCTAGAAATAGGACAAGTATCGGTTACAGCCAGGCCATGGTGCCTGAAGGAGAACTGATTCTTAGATAACTTGGAGCAGAAAAGAAATAGTACAGAATGTATTTAGGTAAATTTGCTCTTCTTATGTTCCATGGCTTCTAAACTTTATTTTCTAAACCTTTGTGCATCTCCTTCAATGAGATTGTATCCCCAGACTGGTTTTTATGAAATTGTGCAGCTTTTAAGTCATAATCGTCAACAGTGTCTCATTGGGGTGGCTTACACGCTGGGCCCACTGATGGGACATGGTCCTTACCTTCCATCTGTACAGACCATGTGCATGGGTGATGGGATCATTTGGGGCAAGGTAAGAGAACGTGAACTGGCTTCTCCCCAAGGAATGGTACAACAAGTTCATATAGACCCAGCATTGATTGAACAGGTAATAACTTTTCTCCATAGGCGACTCACTCTTACACATTTCTGTCTCACTTCTTAGCTTGGTGGTGTTTCTCACAAACGGGCAAATATACATGATGCTATCAAGCAATAGAACATATGTTCAGTCTTTGGCAGTTTGATAGTAATTTGGTGGGGCACTGAGGATTCAAGAATAGTTCTGCCTTAAAGGGGTTGTATCATTTAAAAGCTTCATAGGATGCATGAATGAAATAATGCTGCTTTTCTCTGTCACGTCCTGGTCAAACTGTCTGTAATTAGCATATGAGTTCAGTGTATTCAGACCTCTGCTAATTAGATAAATCTCATGCTCTCAGGACCAGGGAAGCTTCTGAGGTAAAGTAAACAGCAGTAATCACTGGTGTCATGTCAAGGGAGGTACAGTGAGCCCAGACTGGAACCCAGCCCACTGTCCCTGCCTACTTGACATGCTGCCCTAGGTGGCAGACGGCAACTGGGCGACAGTCCCTGCGCTGTTAGAATGCTGGGGCCGTCAGGAGGAAGAAAAGTCAGACAGTTCGGGTCAATAACAATACAGGAACGCCAAGCCACAAATCAGAACCAGAGAGAAAATGTAAATAAGCCGAGGTCAAACGCGAACGGGAGTGAGGTACAAAATCCGAGCGCAAGACAGGGTCAGGAAAACAAGCTGTGGTCTGGTACGTGGATAAACAAACAACAAACTAAGCACAGGTATTGAAGGCAGCCAGGAGTATATCACAGGCGCTGCACTCAGCCTGCAGGGAGTTTAAATGTGATTCCCGGACACCGCCCCAGCAGCCGATTGGAGTGGCCTTCGGGTCCTTCCATTGGCTGGTGCAACACGCCCCCTGTCCAGAGTGGTAGGGTATCTGTCACTGATGGAGCTGCCAGCAGACTGTCTATCCGGGTGGGGTCGCAAATCAGCTGCTGCAGACTGTTTCTCCCTGCAGGCTGAGCGCCGCCTAGCCCTGACAAATGACTTTTGTCTGAAAGATCAGATAACAAACAAACTCTCACTGTCCAGAGTTCTGTGCCGCCACAGCAACCTGTGTGATGATGTCACTCCCTGTTTTCAGATAGAACAGACAGCAGGGGAGTAGAAGTATACAGGTCGGTCTTTTGGGGAACCAGAGAGAGAACAGAAGGTGATGAAATCATTTGTAGCTCCTTAACAAAAAAAGATGAACAAAGCAATATATTTGGAAAACATCTTTATTTAGTGTTCCCATCATGTTGAAAGCTGATCTTTGTAACGAGACAACCTCTTTAAGGCACAGGTGATTGAATTAGGAAACAGCTGCAACTGTGCTATGCAGCAGAAGTATAGGTTCCTTGAAGTGCACCATCTCTTTTGTTTACTTAATTCTAGCCAGTCTCAACTCTGTGCTATCCAGTGGGCACCTCCTGTGACTGCCAACAATCCCATAAGGCCTCTTGATTTGCTAGCTCTTTCACTGTCTGGCTATACATCAGCTTGCACCCTGCCCGGAAATACAGCAGCTCCCTGTGCTCTGCATAATACCGCCTGTGACCCAACTCCTAATTAGAACCCATGGTTCTTATCAGTAGCTCTTCTTCCCCAGACAGCTCTCACTTCTTGTTCCAAACTACTGCATCGCTTTCTCTCAGGTGGGCTTCACTTCTCCACTATGGAGCCATCTCACGGTCACAGTTACATATCACAGTGCTCCTTAGCTTACAGCAACACAATACATTGCTGCAGCATCATCCTGTATATACAGTGAACAAGGCATGTCAAGCAATGTAGTCCTCTCTTGCAGAGGCTCTGGAACAACTTCTTTGTAATATAATTGCTTGAAAGAAATTTTAAAAATGCAGCGTCCACTTAACCTGTAATGCAGAACTAGTGTAGCTCAAATAGGTTCCTGTTCAGTTCAACCCTCGTTTGGCTGAATTGTGAAAGAATTTGGGTTCTTAACAATCTACCCTTGAATTTTTTACTGTATCCCTAAACCTTAGTTGAGATTATGGTTTTTAAGTGGTTTGACGCATGAATCTACAGTTCCCAGTTACCCTAGCATAAGAGTCGGTGTAACCTTAACTAGTTCCTGACCAGCCCGTTTACCCCTCTTCCTGATCAGGCACGTTTTCATTTTCCGTAGTACATGCCGGTTCTACATTGCTTTCTTGCGCTCAGTTATTACTATTTTAGTAGTATTTTTTTTTTTTTACTTTTTGAATATGTTTATGTCATTTTACAGTAGTTTTTTTTAAATAAAGGAAATTAGTAACAAAAAGTTTGTTTTTCAAATCTTTTTATTTCATTATTTTGTTAACAGTAAAACTGGTAGTAAAATAAGTTTTGTAATTGTGTCACTTTTCCATCACGGACATTTATATATCTGTGCAGTGCAGTTTGGGCTGTGTGAGGGATCAGCGTCCAGAGCAGGTAGCAGGCTGGGTTTCCACAGACAGAGACAGTGACACACTATGTAAAGTTCAAGTCCAGGCCGTGCCTAGGTTTACTCAAATGGCAAATCAAAGCAAACACGGCCTTAACTTCAGGCATAAAACATAAAACAAAACCTGCTCGGCTGAGCACTAACTAAATACACAAGACAGACCTAACTATACCAGGGACACACTAAGTGACCCTGGGCAAAGCTGCAAACATAAATAGCATGTGCTACCTACAATGTGGCTCCAGCAACACCAGTAGCCATGACAGTCCTGCAGACCCAGGCTTTATAGGCCTGACACCAGCCTCACCTGGTGCGTGGGAATGGCCACCCACCCGGCTCTTTGACACTCCAGAAAAGCCGACCCGGACAAAGCGGACTGGAACCGCTTATACTAAACGTCAGTAATTACTGACACACATGAAAGTCGGCTTCCCTTCACCGAGCCCAGGCCACTCGGTGATACCCACTGGTCCATACCTTTCCTAAGGCCGCATAGAAAAGTATTCTCAGGGAAATATACCTTCCCTCCACCACTCCGCCTTTCACTGTCTCACAGCTGTTAGAACTTATTTTATGAATATGTTATTTGTGTGTGTTTTATTACTTTGCTTTACATACTGTGATCCCAATGAGGTCAGAAAAAGACCCTTGCGGGATATTTTTTATATAACTTCTTTTGGGAAGATTACAGTGAAAATGCAGGGGAAATACACCCCTTGCACTGACTGCAGCACTGATTTGGGTCTGATAAGACACAGCAGCTCAGGCAATTACCCAGCCCTGACAACTCATTGAGCGCTGTATACACAGTGATCGAGAAGCCAGGGATGGTAATAAATCGTCCCTGTCTTCTCAGTGAAGAGCCAGTTATCACTGACAGTTGGTTCTTCATCCGCACAACTGTACAATTACTTCTAGAATGTCTGAGCAGAGATATACTGCCACCGCCCACGTTTATAACCTGTGGAGAGTCAATAAGTAGATATACAGAAGGGACATTGGGCCATAGGTAACACTGAATCAGAAGTGCCTCATAAAAGGACTATAGTACTTTAATTGGGCAGTGTAGTGGTCTGTGACAAAGTAATGATTAGTGTTGTACTACAGACTTAGGTCAATGTCAGACTAAGGGTATGTTCACACGGCGTGGTCAATAGGTTTTTAGATGCGTGTTTGGATCCATGTTTTGGATCCTAAATGAACCCAAACACGCATCTACCAATGTGCATTGTGGTATACATTGCTTTCAATATAAAACACACATCGGTGTTCAGACGAGTGATCCACGATGCGTGTTTACATGTGTCTTTGTGATGCATCTTTCGGATCCATTCAAGGAATTGTCATGTCACTTCTTGATCCAAAACACATAGCAGACGCCCTATTTAAAACTGCTGCAGCCAAAGTGCATCCCAACATGCACTTGCGTGCTGGATGCGTGTTGGATGTGTTTTGGATGCGTTTTATGCAGCGCTTTTGAATATATTTTTCGGATCAAAAATGTATCCAAAAATTTATTGCACACCATGTGAACATACCCTAAGCCTAACCTTTATGTAATGTTAACCAACTTAAGTGACGTTGGACCAGAAGTGAAGTGGAACAGTAAGTTCAAAGGTGAAAAAGTTTAAATAACCACAACTTAGGGTGTTTTTTTTTTCACCACTGTCTACCACAAATTCATTTGGGGTGACCAAAATCAAATTGCTTAAATTCGGATCAAATTTGAAGTGCAACTTTATGCAGAACCAACATGCAATTGAATGGAACATCATCAATTCATACGTGCAACAGTCACAACAGATCCTGGTGATAGGTGAGTGGCTCCAAAGTCAGACCAAAATAAATTGTCTTCTGCTGGACCTTTGTGGCTCATCAGTGTATCAGAGCCTTTGGGATCCTCTAGATTAGTCCGACTGTGATCATTTATATCCCATAAATTCTGCAATTTTGGCTTCAAAATCATTTAAAAAATGATGAAATAGAGTTTAAATATAAATTCCCTTTGTGCTAAAGCACAATTTCTTTTTATTTCCCAGACACATTCAGTGTCTGTTATTTTGGCTGTTTTACTGGAGTTGTGCCTCAATTCATCTGAAGCTTTAATTCACAACTGCTCAGAAATTTACTAAACTTGAAAAAAACCATAATGCATTCATTAACTTCCATTTGCAATACATTTATCAACAGTGAACAGAAACAGACTTGAAAGTGAGCTGTGTTGATTATAGTAATGGCAGCCATTACAAACATCAGCTTCTTGCCGCTGTACATGGAAAGAAAAAGAATAGGCTGATATCCATGTGCTCACAGAAAGGAATCTTTTTGTTTAAACCTCTTAGCGCTGACCCGTCACACAGTATTTCAAAAATTGTCTGTATCAGAGCTTTCAAGACGATAAACTAGAAGCCCAAGAATGCTTTGATTGGTTGGAAAATCTGAGGCCTTCAATAATGATAAAAGTTTGGTTTCCCCTGAAGATGTGTTTTTCAACCATTATCTTATTACTTATTATTTCTTGAATTGTAGATTGATAGATTAATGTTTCCTGTTATAAGTCAATACAAGTAGTGCAGACCTTGATGCAGGAAGAACCCTTAGGCAAAGGTACAAAAACAGTTTGGAAATTTTTGTAACCTTCTACCCAACTCAAACCTGAATCTGGGACTAAAACACATTTTGATAGAGGAGACTTACTTAAGGGGTGTTCTCACCAGGTTTTACAGACCCACAGCCAGCTTTAAACTCATGCTTTCTGTTAAGGCTGTGGTTAGTTTTACAGAAGTGATTGACATATCAGCTCTGCTATTCCTAACTGATCCTGTTACAGTGACAAGGGTGCTAGAGGTTTTTAAACAGCATTACAGAAGGCTACAGAGCTATAAATGTCAAACTTGTCAGTAAATAATGTAAATAATCTCCTGTCTTTAAAGGGGTTTTGCCACAAAGTCCTTTCATTCCTGTTTTGTCCAGCTTCAGCTTTCAGTGTGCTCAAAAGGGGGCATGTTTGATTGTTTGAACTGAATATCATGTGACCCAGCAGGCTGATATCACCATAACTTTCCCCACAATGTGCTCACTCTAGTTCAACAAAGTTCTGTTTATGTAAAGAGCTGCGGGTAGCTACAGTGTAGCTGAGTGGTTAGCATTTCTGCCTTCCATCATAGGGGTTCTAGGCTCAGATCCCTACAGGATCCACACGTGGATTTTTTTTTGTGTCAATGCACATACCTGATTGAGGTTTCTTTTTATTTATTTTTGCTGTTTGACTAATAAGTAAGGAGTACAGAGGACAGGAGTACAATAGCAGCACCTGGGGTTGAACACTCACTCAGCAGTGAGTCTGTGATTACTAAGCAGAGAAGAGACTGACAGTAGCTGCCTGAGAGGAGATGTCTGAGCATGTGCGGCCAGGACTGAGGAGCTCTCGCCCCTGGTCGTATACCCTGGAGACGATCTGTACACTATGGATCACTAAAGGAGCAGCTAAAACAAAAATGGTGCAGAATTTTTTATAATGATGAATAGTGAAAATGTTTATTTTTAAATTTGCAAGCTACTCACGTCAATTTTACTTTGAGGCAAAACCCCTTTAAGATAAGAAACACAGCAAGGAGTAATATCACCTTCCCAGCCATTGATGAAGAATGTTAGAGCAGAGAGAGGTTACTGGCAACTAGAGAAGCTTGTATACAAAAGCAGGAGAACTGTTCCTAAATCTAAAGGGATGTAAAATCAGAACAGCCATGTATGTGGTAGTAGTCTTTATTTACATGTCCAAAGCTAATAAATGAAATGGTAATATCCTTTTAACACTTTTGTAACCTTTATTAGTCTTTCTTTACACTTACATTTTGCATGGCATTTTTGGGCCAAAAAAAGCATAGAGACCAAGGGCCTCCTGTATGAAAACTGTCTAGGTCTAAGATTTTCTTTGATGCCCATAGAAACCAATGAGCTTCCCTTTCATTTCATATAGTGTTCTGAAAAAATAAAAAGAGAGCTCTGATTGGCTGCTATGGGCAACAAAGAAAATCTTAGACCTAGATAGTTTTCATACATATCCCCCTAAATGTGTTTTTTTCAGGCTTTGTATGTTTTTTTATTATATTATTATTTTTATTACTAATTATTCGTTCCAGGATGTTGTTCATCTGATAAGGGGTTTAAGCACATAACATAGGACAAGAATGAGTGAAATAAACATCACAAAATAAGAGCCAAACTAGTAGAGAGGGAGAGAGGCCCATGCCTGCACGGGCTTACCATCTAAAAGGGAGGTGGAAGGAGACAGAAGATGAAGGAATGAACTGTGGTGGTGTAGTGATAGCAGGATCATTGTAAATTGTAGGCTATCCTGAAGAAAATTTCAGTTTACTTTTGAAGATTTCAGAAGTAGAAGAAAGATAGATGTGTTGTGGTATTGAGAAGGGGAAGACAAAAGAAGAGCAGAGAAGAAGGTGCTGTGAGGATTGGTGATTTCGTGAGGGGAGGTATCTGGAGATTGAAGTAGAGACTGGGGAAGTTTATGGAGAACCTTTTAGGTCATGGTTAATAGTTTCAACTGAATTCACTGAGCAATGGGTAGCCAGTGAAGGGACTGGCAGAGAGGAGAGGCAGAGGAGTCACGAGAAGAGAGGTGAATTAACCAGACAGCAAAGTTGGGGATGGATAGGAAGGGGACCTAAGTGTTATTTGGAAGGCTGCTGAGTATGATGTTGCGGGAGTCTAGATGGGACACAGAGAAAGCATGAACCAGAATTTTTATAGCGTCAAAGTTAAGAAAAGAGTGGATTTGAGAAATGTTTTTGAGGTGGAGGTGGTAATAGCTTGGAAGTGGAGCTTGAAGAACAGGGTAGAGTCAAAGGTTATTCCAAAGGCAACAGATACTAAGGAAAATGTGGAGCCGTTGTCCGTGATAGATCTATTACAGAGGTTGAATGGGATTGAAGAAAGAGGATAACCGCTGTTTTCTATAAGTGGAGTTTTAAAAAGTAGGAGTAGAAAAAGGAGGATATAGCTGTTAGACATTTTAGGGACTGGAAAGCAGAGAGTTAACATCCAGGCTAGAACGGTAAATTTGTGTGTCATCAGCATAGAAGGGATACCATGAGCCATGAGATTCGATGGGTTGTCCCAGGCCAATGGCATAGATGAAGAAGAGTAGGAGTTAATACACTGATCCCTGAGGGACAGTGACAGAAAGAGGTCCAAGCACAAAACTTCTTCGGGAAGCAAGGAAAATTGCCCAACCCCTTTAATGAAAGAGATAAAAATTTGAGCGGACAGGGTCAACTGTATTGAAGGCAGAGGACAGATCAGGAGAACACAAAAAAAAGAAATGTGTAGTGATGTGGGGGTATTTTTTCTATTTAAAAAAAAGGGGCGTTTTGAATTTTTAATATTTTTATATCACTGTAGTATTTTCTAAAGCTTTTTTTCCTGTAATTTTAGTCCCCATAGGGTACTTGACCTAATAGGTGCAATTGCTTTTTACATTCTGTAGACAGGATCTGTACAAGGGGCTAACCCCTCAGGGGGCCTTCAAAATCTTTGTAATTTTTTTGGGCAGTAACATTTTCGATCACTAAAATAAAGGGCCTAGTTCAAACCTTTGAAAACAGACCCATATCATTATCCCTTCATCACTAAATTTTAGAATAGCGGGCGAATAAAGACCAATGTTTCATATTTTATTTTTGTTGTGCTATAGTTTCTTACTTTCTAGTGTAAATTATAGTAAACCGGTTGTGCCATGGAAGGCCATGCCCTTGTTCACTGCATATATAATAGACCATCAATATATATAGTGTGAGGGGGTCAGCTTGGTGGTCTAGCAAACTCCCAGGGCAAAGAGACCAGACACCTTTTTTTTGGTCCAACGCAGACCCTTTTCCCGCATTTTTTTGGATAACAGTAAAAGACAGGTGTCAAACAAAACTATACACAAAATAAAGCCTGCTCGTCCAAGCACTAACTATACAGTAGTTTTCCTCACTGCTAACTTGTAGTTGTAAACCAACACTCTGGTTGTTACCTGGTGTAGCCTCTCGGGGGCAAAATCTTGGGTTTATAACGAACACCCCCAGTCAGCCAACTAGCTGATGTAGATAGGCCCCCTAAACCCTGCCCTGGCAGTGGGGGAGCAGTCATCTGCCCAGCTCTTTGACTGCTCGAATAAGGTCTCCCCCACAATTTTGATTCAAAAAAGCTAAATTAACTGGACAACATGTGCCAACTACCTACCGCAGCTGACATAGAATAAAGCGATGCCTCCTACCTCACTGAGACCAGGTTTCTCGGCGGCGTGCATCAGTCCTTACCATGTACGGTATATCTGAGAATTCTTGGTGCAATGTATACACCATTAACCACTGTATTGACACAGGTATTGGATCCTCTGGGCCACCGCAGACGGTGGTAGCGGCCACGCCAGGGAGCGGGGTTTACGCAGGTCCCGGTCTTCACCAGAGCCGCCGCAAGGCAGGATGGGCTTGCTGAGGCGAGAGACCTACCAAGTCGCTACCTCTGGTGCGACTAGCCTGCGGTGGCTGCCGAGGCGCAGTGAGGTACCGAATCGTAAGGCGAACTCGAAGTCAAGGTCAGGCCAACAGGTCAGGGCAGGCAGCATAGATTCATGGTCAAAGACATAGCCAAAAGGTCAGAAACACGGACTAGACAGGAACACACTGGGAACACGCTCTCCACAGGCAGAGGCACTGACGATCAGGCGAGGACATGCTGGAAGCACGCACCTTATATAGGATCAGCGGCCTGCAATCAGCCAATTACCGGCGCCCTGTCCCTTTAAATTTCAGAGAGCCGGCGTGAGCAAGACCTAAGTTGCATTGACGCGTGCACCAGCCGGCAGAGGAAGCAGGAGCGTGGTTGGGTAAGTACTACTGTGAAGAGGAGCGAGAGCGCCCGCGGCCCGACCCATGGACCGGGGGGACGTCAGGGACCCCATTGCGCCCGCCACCTGCAGGTCAGGCCATGGGGCCACTTGTAACAACCACATTCCCCGTCAGGGCCTTATAATACATATATATATATATATATATAATATAATATAACCGGCACTTTATATTAGGTATATAATGTTAATTTGATATATAATCACTTAATTTCTAATCAGCCAATCACATGCGGACATAGCTCAGTTCATTTTATGCATGTAGACATGTTCAAGCAATCTGTCCTGTCAGTTAAATCCGAGATCAGTATGGGAAGAAAGGTGATTTGAGTGCCTTTGAACGTGGCATGGTTGTTGGTGCCAGAAGGGCTGGTCTGAGTATTTCAGAAACATGCTGATCTCTGGGATTTTCTGCACAACCATCTCTAGGGTTTACAGAGAATGGTCCGAAAAAGAAAAAAACATCCAGTGAGCGGCAGTCCTGTGGGCGGAAATGCCTTGTTGATGCCAGAGGTCAAAGGGAATGGGCAGACTGGTTCGAGCTGATAGAAAGGCAACAGTGACTCAAAATTGCCACCCGTTACAACCAAGGTAGGCAGAAGAGCATCTCTGACGGCCACAGTACGACGAACTTTGAGGCAGATGGGGCTACAGCAGCAGAAGACCACACCGGGTGCCACTCCTTTCAGCTAAGAACAGGAAACTGAGGCTCCAATTTGCCCAAGCTCATCGAAAATTGGACAGTAGAAGATTGGAAAAAACGTTGCCTGGTCTGATGAGTCTCGATTTCTGCGCGACATTCGAATTTGGCATCAACAACATGAAAGCATGGATCCATCTGCCTTGTATCAACGGTTTCAGGCTGGTGGTGGTGGTGTCATGGTGTGGGGAATATTTATCTTGGCACTCTTTGGGCCCCTTGGTACCAATTGAGCATCGTTGCAACACCTTGTTGAATCTATGCCACGAAGAATTGAGGCAGTTCTGAAGGCAAAAGGGGGTCCAACCCGTTACTAGCATGGTGTACCTAATAAAGTGGCCGGTGAGTACATATATATATATATATGTATATATATATATATATATATATATATATATATACATATATATATATATATGCCCAAGAGATTAAAGGTTTTCTTCCAAGCCCCGTACTTGCGGCATCATTTATGTGCTACAGTTACATCATTCTTTGCTATTGCCATGTTAATTATCTTTTGTTCTGTTATTAATGAAATGTTGGAGAACCTTTTAAATACCAAAATATGTTTTTCCCTGAAATTCTTATTAGAATAATCTTTTAATAGCATTATATATGAAGGTACATTTCCATATAAAAATATTCAAATTTCCTTCTGATGATTCTTTCTCTTCACATGAAAAGCATGGTGAAATTACAATTGGTTCCTGTGTAGTAATGCATTATATAACGTACTGTATGTAGAAGTTGATTTTTCCTTTCCAGAATACAAATAACAGTTCTGCACTGGACCATCTATTTTCACAGCAAATATGTTTTACAGCCATAGCAAAATCTGGCAGCAGAAGTTACAAGTGGAAGGATATCACGGAAGTTACAGAGATTAAATAAATCATTATTCACGGTATGACAAAGCCTGGAGGAATGACTGAAACTTTTACCCCCAGTCACCTTCTTTGATCAGCAACAAACAATGGAGATAATAAAATCTAAATAAAACTTCTAATCTGTTTCAGCGGCAGAGATGGAGGAAACATGAAAATAGAAAAATTGCTGGATTTCCAAGAAAAGCACCAAAGTGTGGAGGGAGGTTAAATGCTAAACAAAACAATCCGAAAAGCAAAGAGTTAAAGAGTACAGAGAATGCAATATTCCTAAATTACACACAAGATAGTAAATGTAGTCGGTGACAAATAACTTATACTCCCATCCTGTGAATCACAGATTTTATATTCCTTCTGTCTTGAAAGTTGTATTATCTTCTGCTCATTGCCGCCTCCTGCTGATAAATGCATTTTTAATGAAATACTGAAAAGAGAGGGAGAAGTACAGTGACCCGTGTTCTGAGTATATTTCTTTGATTGTCACTTTTCAAGCTCATTTTTGACAAAACAGGGACCTGTTTGCAGGGGCGTAACTAGAATTCATAAGGTTCCATAGCAGAGATTGGGCTCCCAACAGATAATGATAGAAAACAGAAACAGCAACATAAGTAGCAATAATGAAGGGTATACATAATACTGCCATGTATCAAAGAACCAACATAGTACTGCTAGATAGCAGGAAGCCACAGATTTATTATTTCCTATAAAAAAAAAGGTACAATGTTCTGGCACCTAAGTGGGCCACCTCGACCTCGGGCCACATCATGGCTGCTATGGCTATAGTTACACCTATCGCTGTTTGCATTATGTATTGACACTACATACAGCATAGATATCCAGGGAACTGTTGATGTATGCATCTGATATATCTTTCTGTTAGTCAGATAAATGCGCAAAGAGTGTCCTTCTGGGATTTATTGTGGCTGATTCCCAGTGTTTTCTACTAACTTTGATCCCGGTCATTTTCCTACTAAGAAGCTATTGTCATTGCCACCATGGCGTCTAAGCTGTTAGATGGGAAAACACTGTCCTGAACCATGCATTCAGCCTCCTCTTCTTAGGCATGGCAGCTGGAGCCTTATGAAGGAACCTAAGCCTGCCATGTTACTTCTCCTATTACCCAGTGATAGAATAGAAGTGCAGTAATTGTACAACATGCTGCAATACATTAGTATTGCAGTATAGTGTACAAGCTAGCATAATCCCTTGGAGGATAAAAACATCAAGTGGAAAAGATTACGGTAATAATTTTTTGAAAATAATACAACAAAATTAAAAACACCCCTCTTTTCCCATTTACAATATAAAAAATGTTAAAATTAAATATAACACTAGAATTGCATTTTCTAGTTGTTTTGCCTCCCCAAGGGAATAAACAGTGATAAAGAAGTTGTGTACCCCAAAAGAGTATGAGTAAAACTACAATTTACTCTACAAAAATAGAGGTCTCAGTTAATGGCAATGCTTAGCAACTTTTTGTTGGTAACCAGGGAGACAAGAGTGCAAGTTGAAGGTGCAAAAAAGGCCTGTGTTAGGTAAGCATACATATTTTTTAATAACATGCATTTTGATAATTGTTTACTGTTATTGGCCCGTCCAGCGGCACCTGCTGTGATTGGAATACCCCTTTAAATAGTACACCTGAAAATACAGTTGTGCCTTATACAGCTATTTCAAAGGCAACAGAAAATAGTTGTACTGTAGCTCTTGAATGGTCAGGATTAAAAAAAAGAAACTGATGTTGTGAAACATTTCTAAACAGATTAAAGGTGTTGTCTCATAAGAAGCCCCTTTTAAATGGAAACTAATTGGCATGGATTTGACTTTTCTTACCCCAGGTTTTTCTATGTAATCATTGAAGTCAGCTGTGGCTGGCAGTACAGTATTACATACTGGCATGTGTAGTGCGTCGAGGGATCAGGTTTGCCAAGGAGAGGGGCATATGTTCATTTTAGATCATAGCGTGCCCTAAGTTTGAACCCTCAAGGTATACATGTGTCAAGCTCCAATATCCGAATCCCTCCCTCCAGCGCACTGCATACCTCCAGTCCTTACCTCTCCTAGGTTTGTTAACCTTCTCAAGGCCAAACAACTGGAGTGTCCAGATGTCCCATCCATGCTCTTCAACAAAATGCTTCGCTGCTCCAGAAGTATGTCGCTGCATTTTACTAATGCCATTGAGATGCTCAGCTATGCAGCTTTTTAGTTTTGCTATGGTTCAGCCTATATAGTACTTACCACACACCATACAAAGAATTGCATAAATGAAGTGTGTGTCATAATTAATAAATTCTTTAATCTTTAATTTTTTTGTACTTTTGTCTTCAAATACTTTGATTTTTAAGGCGTAAGCACACATGTTGCATCTTGCTCCGGTGCACATAACGAATCCCTTTTGTCATAACCAGCTGCTGTCTATTATAGCCAGATGAATCAAAGGTACTTGGAGACAAAATAGTGGTCATTGTTTTATAAATTTTTGGTACACATTTGATTTTTCCTACTGTTAGGGGCCATTTACAGGGCACAGGACAAATACCGCTTGGTTTATCCAAGTATCCAGTATCCCTCCCCCCAGCGCACTGAATACCTCCAGTCCCTAGGTTTGTTGACCTTCTCAAGGACAAAGAACTGGAGTGTCCAGATGTCCCCTACATGCTCTTCAATAAAATGCTTAATTTTTCTCCCTTGAAATGTTACTGTGGGGACCCTTTTCAGTCTTAGCTCTCTCAGGATCATTTTGCTATCTACATAGCATACAAAGAATTGCATAAATGAGGTGTGTGTCACAATTAATAAATTCTTACATTTTTTTGTACTTTTGTCTTCAAATACTTTGATTTTTATGGCGTAAGCACACATGTTGCATCTTGCTCCGGTGCACATAAAGAATCCCTTTTGTGATAACCAGCTGCTGTTTATTATAGCCAGATGAATCAAATGTACTTGGAGACAAAATAGTGGCCAGTATTTTATTACTTTTTGGAACATGTTTGATTTTTCCTACTGTTAGGGGCCATTTACAGGGCACAGGACAAATACCGCTTGGTTTATCCGACCGGTATTTGTCCTGTTTTCGTGCCTTGTACACGGGTGGGACAGATTTTCTCTGCGGTTTGTGGAGAAAAGCCCTCCCCCTTCACATAGACTGGAAGGAAGAATGAACATGTTCTACGTTTTTCGGACTGCCGGCGGTTTGAAAAACTGCCGGGCGGAAAATCTGTGCAGTGGGGACCGCTGCACGGATTTTCCATTAAGTTCCTGTAAAAGTTTTTCAGCTGGTTTGCAGCCGGTTTTCAAAACCGAGAATGGCCTGAAAAAGCAGCTGAAAAACCGTGGGGACATGGCCTTAATGTCGTGAAAATATTGTCCTGCCACAATACTGGTAAGTTCTTATATAGTAGGTTTTTAATTTTTGAAAAGTCCCTACAAAAGGCCGTGGAGAATACTACTGGGTTTATTTCTGACTTTTGTAAAGTTTGAATATTGGGGATTAATACTAATGTTTGTGATTCTCCCTTTACTTTTTCCACTGCCCTGTTTAAAACCCATTTTGGGTAACCCCTGTTTAAGTGTCTTATTAATATTCACTATTTCTTTTTATAACTTTCCTCCCTTAAAATGTTACTGTGGGGATCTTTTTCAGTCTTAGCCCTCTCGGGATCATTTTACTATCTACATAGGTTGCCGGGTTCGAAACACGTAAGCCGGACCTACAGAAAGACCTGCTGTTTGTAGGTTCATAGATTATGGCGCATTCTACGCTACTAACATGCGCAACTTTTGGTTTAGTTTTTAGAGTTAACTGCTACAGTCATGTAAGTATGCTGTGGTTGACACTGCTGTTGCAATCATTTCTATAGTGAGGACACCTACATGGGATATTGTTTCTATACTAGTGTGTGCAGAACTGGTTTGCGTTCAATTGCTCATAGAGTTTTGTGTGGAATATGTGTTAGGTAATGACATCAAGCATTGAACATATGAGGTTATCCTAAATATAATCACCTGGATGTTGAGCTGATACATATTTATTCCAGGCTACTATGAGGAAAACAGTAATGCTTCTTGTTGCAAAACATACTTGAGAAAAAGCTGATCACAAAGGTTCATTTTGCTGGAATCTGTTCGGAAGCCTATTAGTATGTGTGTAATTTCCCTGCAGTGCCACCATAGGGGAAATTAAGCACTACACCATGCCCATTTTAATCAGTGCGTTGTCTAATGCAAGACCAGTCTTATAGAATGAGTGATGTTCTTAGTACCTGCTCTTAAAGAGATGAGAGTCCTGAACATGGAAATCCTCTCTATTGCATCAGAGGCACCATAAAAAGTAAGTGAAAATGGGTTTTCTAAATTAGGCAACTCTTTTTTTTTATTGAAAGTGCAGTTGAGATATGTGGGGTACTATGCAGACCAATGAAAGGGTTGTCCTTTATTTCAAAACCTATTTCAGCTTTATTAATTATATAGTTAGTTGAAAACAGAAGTTTACATACATTGTATATAAAGACACATATGCATGTTTTTCTCACTATCTGACATGAAATCAGAATAAACCTTACCCGTTTTAGGTCATTTAGGAACCAAACTTATTCAGATTTGCCAAATGCCAGAATAATGAGAGAGAGAATTTTTAAGGGATTTCTATTACTTTCTGCATAGTCAAAAGTTTACATACATTTCATTAGTATTTGGTAGCATTGCCCTTAAACTGTATGACTTGGGTCAAACGTTCTGGATATCCATCCACAAGCTTCTCACAATAGTTGGTAGGAATTTTGGCCCATTCCTTCTAACAGAACTGATGTAACTGAGCCATGTTTGTAGGCCGTGTTGCTTGCACCTGCCTTTTCAGATTTGCCCATAAATTTTCAATAGGATTGAGTTCAGGGCTTTGTGATGGCCACTCCAAAACATTGACTTGGTTATCCTTAAGCCACTTTGTAAACAGTTTGGCAGTATGCTTCGGGTCATTGTTCATTGACACATTTCCACCCAATCTTTAATTTCCTGACTGATGTCTTGAGAGGGACATATGTCCATTTTAGATCATAGAGTGCCCTAAGGTTGAACCCTCAAGGTATACATGTGTCAAGCTCCAATATCCAGTATCCCTCCCCCCAGCGCATTGCATACCTCTAGTCCCTAGGTTTGTTGACCTTCTCAAGGCCAAAGAACTGGAGTGTCCAGATTTCCCCTCCATGCTCTTCAATAAAATGCTTAATTTTCCTCCCTTGCAATTGGGGACCCTTTTCAGTCTTAGTTCTCTTGGGATCATTTTGCTATCTACATAGGTCGCCGAGTCCAAAACACATAAGTGGGACCTGCAGTGAGACCTGCTGTTTGTATACCATGCCATGACATATGCAATTTTTAATTAGTAAGAAACAAATGGAAAGTATTGGTTTAACTTAAGCACCGGAGTATCCAAGTTCTACTTTTTGCAAGATTTCCTTATGAGTTGTAGCCAACAACAAATCACTGGGACCAATCCTATGAGGATCATTGAAAATTGGAGCATGAAAATCAGCAAAGCGGGGTGAGCAACATTTTCTGATATATTTAGCAAAAAGGGTGCAGTATAATATGCAATGCTATGCACCAAAAGATGTGCAAACATTTTGGAGCAATAAGTGACATAATGTAAGCTAACTAATAAATAGTGTAAACTTAGGCTATGTTCACACGGGTTAACTGCGGGACGTAATTACGCCCCGCAGTTACACCGTGTGGCTGGGGGCGGGAGCGGGGGAGGGAGCAGGGAGCCAGCACCTCGCGGGCCCATAGACAATCACTGTTAGCGGCGCGTATACGCCGCTAGAAAATGACATGTCAATTATCTCCCCCCTCGGCGTATTCGCTGAGCATGGAGAGGAGACGTAATCCATAGTTCTCTATGAGAACTGTGGATTACCGTAATGAATGGGCCGTTTTCAGCCCGTAATTTGCGCACTTCGGCGCGTAATTACGGACCGAAATACGGCCCATTTTAAGCCGTGTGAACATGGCCTTAGACTAGACAGTCTAAATATGTGCAAGCTTTATCATACAGTTTGACAAATGTGGCACACTGTAAATCTGTCTAGTCTAAGCTTATACTGCTTAAGTACTAGACAGTATTGATAACTCGGCTACTTTGTGTTGTGCTCGCACAAGAAGAATTCCACCTAAAATTGATCTTCACCAGTCCACAGGTAGAAAAACAGAAAAACACTGGGGTAGATTAAGGGAAAAAGAAAAATCTGTGAAATTTTGAGAAAGGAGGCAGTCCGGAGTTAGTTAAGAGAGAGTCAACAGAGGTTAGAAGGGGTGAGAGATTTCCTGTGAGTTAGGCAAATTACCCCTTGGTTATGCAAAGCCTGGGGTTGGCAGTGACAGAAGCACATATGGCGACATGGAAGATTTTTGGCTCCCAGGCGCCGTTATATTAGTGCATGTTAGTAGTCTAGAATTCGCCAAAATCTATGAACCTGTTCTACCTCGGGTCATAGATTAGGCGCTTTCTAGCTACAAAGCGACACTTCTGGCTCAGATAAACCACTTTTAAAGTGGTCTACCTGTTCCAGCAGTAACGCGCCTGGATTTGCTGTACTAAAGCTATATATGTGTAGCTTCGTATGGTTGTAGTGCGACAAGCCTCCAGCACGCCCCCGATCTCAGACGCATTACAAAGTGCCACAGACGCTTTATAATGTGGCTAATACTGGAGTGCGCCTAATTAAAAATATAGTGAACAGAGCTGCACCAGTTTTCGGGCTGAAAAGAGGTGCAGCCCCTTACATACATGTCGCCCATAGAGTTCACAAAGACATGAGGAGACAATATGTGGATGTAGAAGAAGCCACCCATTCCACAGGGGAAATGCTGAAGAACGTGTCGAAGAGAAGGGAACCCAGGGTTTTCTTTTGAGAGACTACTTCTTATTATCATACGTACCATTCCCAGTCCAAGTTCAATAAACTCTGTTGAAGTCATCACCAGTTGGATTGATTGCATTCCTATCTTGCTGGTATTACACAAGCATAAATCTCCATCAAATTAAAAACTATAGAGCAACTAAATCTCTTTAACTAAACTCAGTGGTTTTTCCGGTGTAAACCATTCTAACCTAAGGCCCATATGAGTGAAATCATTGATTTACCTTACTCAATATCTTAGAGTTTTGGATAAGTGCAGCCCCTTTAATCTTGAAATCAGTGGTAGGATGAGCTCTTAAACTCCACAGGTTCAGTCTTCTGATATAAAAAGATTAATTTTGTCTAGATTTTCCCTTTGCATAATCACAAAGAATATCAATTACGGCAGCAGAGTTTCTGATCTTAATCAAGAATAGGGTTTTTATGCATTTAATAAACTTGTGCCTTTATCCAATTAAGGAGTTCAAATCATGACTGGACAGGGTTACTGCATAAAAATTTATGCCACTTATATATAATTAGGGCATTAATGCCCAAATCAAACAATATGGGCCTAAGCCAACTTTTCTAAACCCTTTGGCCTCAATTATGTAGCTGTTTTTTCTTTTGCAAGTAAATCATATATGATCCTAAGGTCCCAAGGTAACAGTATATTTTATAAATCTTTTCATTGGATGTGCTCACTGTTGTGAACATTGTCAGTGTTGTCCTTTCCTAAGGGCCAAGGATCTTCCAGATCTTGATATCTTGTTCTGCAAGTATTCTATGAAAAGCAATTTTGACCAAGTCATGTCAAATTAACAGTAAAAATTGTATTCACTTTATACTGGAAATAGACCAGAGGTTTGCAGAATGTGTATTTCTGTCTTTCAGAAAGCAAACATGGAAATAATAACCACAGTTTTGCTCTAACATATATCCAAGGTTTCATTCCCTAGTATTACCTAGGTGACAAATGTCATGGTCTCAAGAAGTAATCTTGATTCAATATTGCAATTTATCATGCCCATAACTCGAGGGATACTGAACTTTATAATATATAGTAACAAATTTAACAACTATTAGCACAACATACAGAGTTGGCCTCACTACAAATGAAAGACCTAATCAGTCAAATGTAACTCCAGTATGAAGCAATGTTAGAAGGTCAAGAAATAAGGGCAACATAGAGCAGAAATAACCTGTGCGGCACATTTCCATGTATCATAGCCCATAGTATCCACTTAACCTGTGACTTGCCAAGTTGCTTGGCTCTGAACTGGGAGCTACTGTATATGTTTAGATATCTGTTATTTGTGCATTGTGAAATAGTTATGTAACCTATTTACAACAGCAACTTTTGGAAGCGCCATTTTCATTTTTTCCATCTCCATCTCACAAAAACCGTAACTTTAAAAAAAAAATAAAAATAAATTGTAGGCATACCATATGAGGTCCTGTTTTTGGACAAACTTTATTTTTTAATGGCTTAATGTTCCACATATCATATTGAGAAACCTTAAAACCTTAAAAAATTATTTGTAAGGTAGATTTACGGGGTTAACTTTGCCACTTAATCTTCTTTCCTTATGATGCCATCTATTTTGTGACGTGCATCAGTCCTTCCTGCAGCCAAACAACTCCCCCAACATGATGTTGCCACTCCTGTGTTTCACAGTTTGGATGCTGTTCTTAGACTTCCAAGCTTCTCCCTTTTTCTTCCAAGCGTAATGATGGTCATTATGGCCAAACAGTTTAGTTTCTTCAGACCACAGAACAAATAATGTAGATCTTTGTTACTGTTTGCATTTGCAAACATTAATCTGGCTTTTATATGTTGATACTCTATTCACTGTGGATATTGACACAATCTTACCAGCTCCCTCCAGCATCTTTACAAAGTCTTTGCTTTTGTTCTTGGGTTGATATGCACATGTCGGACTAAAGCACATTCATCTCTAGGACACAGAACCCGTCTCCTTCTTGAACAGTATGATGGCTGGACATTCCCATCTTGTTTGTACTTGCGTATAATTGCTTGTGCAGATGAACGAGGCACCTTCAGGTATCTGGAAATTGCATCCAAGGATGTACCAGACTTGTGAAAGTCTGCAATTCTCTTTCTGATATCTGGGCTGATTTCATTAGACTTTCCCATGATGTTATACACAGAAGCAGCATGTTTCTGGTGTGCACTAAAATACATCCACAGGTGTGTTTCTAATTAACTCAGATGTTGCCAATAAACCTGTCATAAGCTTTCAAAGACATGACATTATATTATGGACTGTCTCAAATTGTTTAAAGGCATAGTAATCCTAGTGTATGTAAACTTTTGACTTTGCAGTAAGTAATAAAATGCCTTAAAAAATATCTCTTTCATTATTCTAGCATTTGCCAAATATAAATAATTTTGGCAATCCTAAATGAGCTAAAACTTGTAAGATGTGAGATAGTGAGAAAAACATGCATATGTGTCTTTTTATAAAGTTTATGTTCTGGTTTCAACTGTACATAACTTGAATTGAAGTGATTAGTAAAAATTATCTGTTTTTATTATTAGCAACAGCGCTACTGTTGTCGGTAGCCTGTATCTGGTATTGCAGATGAGCCCCAGAATCTCATTCAATCTTCTTATATTCAGACACCCTTAACCATCCTAAGGCTGTTGTATCAAAGAAGAAACATTTAACAAAACACATTTCTGTAAAAATGCAGATTCTAAACCCGCTAATTAATTCTCCAGAGAATACATAGATTGTTTTACAGTTCACTTTCAATTCAAAAAGAGCACTGATTCCCAAGATCCCTATAACAATATGGAGCTAAAATAATAGTCAGTCATCTCCCTCTATGTTCATTTTATGTGCTTCACAAAGATGCCTTCAATTATTTAAGCAAAGTACTCCTGTCGCCATAAATTATCAGTTACTGATTCAGTAGCATATAGGAACTGGCTTTATATCAAAACTACTGTTTCATGCAGCTACGGTCCCTTAATTGTCATTTTGACAGTCCTTTACTTCTTCTAGTGTTCTCCACATCAGTGGATCATCTGTATTTTCATAATCTACTCTTCAAGAGGATCATTCATGAATCCACTGTCCATTCAGTTTCTAATCCTCTGTCAAAATATTAAGTAGAGTGTAACCTGGATGTAGAGTTTCCATTGACAACATCAGGAGTTGAGAATTATACGAGTGATAACTCTAAAAGAAGAAAAAACAAGTATCGTCAATTACATTTCCATATCCAATAAATACTGCACACATTTAAGAAACTAAAAGGTTTGCCTCAAGATAGGATAGGTAGATAGTACATCAATTTTGAATAGAAGGGGACAAGAAAGTTATTTTACCCTTTGGTCTCCCAACTGCTCTGCTTGGCTTTCTTTAGAAACTGCATGGTTCTCCAATTATCATTTCAAAATTGTCACTTTTCAATGGGTACAGCAGGCACTGAGATGTCGAATGTTGGGTATTGTGGATGGTGGTGTGGATACCACACCAGGGAGCGGGGTCTAAGGTGCCCCTGGTCTTCACTGGAGCCCGGTGCAAGGCCAGATGGACTCAACTGTGGGGAACCCCCAGGTTTCTACCCCTGACATGGCTACTCGCTGTGACAGCCAAAGTGTAGGACAAAGAACGCCGGGTACAGGCAGACAGTGTCTCAGGCAGGTAACAGACTGGTATAATGGCAAGATACAACAAAAATGTAGATACAGGAACATAGGTAACTGGAACAGCAGCCAGTTAAACGTTAGGCTGGAAGTTGGGTCCTAAGCAAGTAGCTGAAAGGCATGATGGCAGGTAGCTGCAGAATCATTAACCCATGTAACAGGCAGACAAGACGGCAGATAACAGCAAAATCAGGAACACAGGTATCAGGCTGACAGGACGGCAGCTAACAGCATGGTTAAACAGGTATCATGCTGACAGGCAACAGGAAACAGCAGGGCTAAATGTATGCAGGAACAGACCGGCATAACGAAAGGTAACACAGGAACACAGAGGTCAGGAGCTCAGATTGATATTAATGAACTGACCAGGAACAGAGGCAGGAAGTTCCTTAAATCACTCGAGGTCATAGGTCATTGGACAGGGAAGTGGGACACTATCCCTTTAAATCCAGACCAGAGAGTGTATGTGCGTGCGTCTTAGGGAGCGCCCTAGGGAGCACATGCAGACACAGACAGGAACACAGGCAGGAGCAGGAGCAAGGATAGGTGAGTACACAGACACAAGCGACATGGCAGGGACTGGGACAGACACAGGAACGCAGAACAGGGACTGCAGCATAGACCATGAAAAAAATCTCCATCTGCCCAACCAGAGGTCAGAGGATTCCACCTGCTGCAACAGACAAGGCGAGGTTGGGATGAGTGGGCTGAGGCCTGGGACCTGGCTGTATTCTGTTGGCTGGCCTTCTCTTAACCCATGGTGTGTCATTGTTCTCCTATAGTAGGTGCCATGCATATGGTGTGCTCCTCCCTTTGGGTGGGGATCACTCAGGCATGTGGCCCCTCCACCATTTTTAAACCAAGTCTGCTGTTTATGGTGGCCATTCACTGCAGATCTGATCAGTAGCTGGCCATGAGAACTGTGGTGCCTATTTTATCCCCCTGTGACTTGTGGTCTCGCATGGACTCAGCTGACCCCTGGACTCTTGTTATAGAGATTGCTGACTGTGCCCTTTTTTATAATTTGCTACCTATTTAGAGCTCTGTCCTGAACTCATGAGAAAGGTCAAGAGTTTATACCAGCAATTGTACCAAATGTTTCCTAGAGCTATTTCTCAGCAATACATATGGCAGGTAGAGCTTTTTGATGATTTTTGCAATTGAAAGGACCCATTGCATTTCCAGAAACCATCTCTACGCCTCCTCCGAACTTCATCACTAAATTCTTAAACTAACTACTACTTTAGATACAAGCGGCAGGTGTTTCAGGGAACAAGCTGCACAAAGATTGTTAGGGGAAATCTCCTGCTGCAATCCTCTAATAGAGATAAAAAGTGTATATATATATATATATATATATAAAAGACGATCGCGCTCTGTTCGCTGTATAAGGTACCAACTTAATCACAAGCAGTCCCCAAATAATCAAATTCCAAAATATGCAACCCCCATGCAAATAGTATAAAACAGTGTAAAACACACCTGTTATAGTGCAAACGCTTCCCCAGAGATTCTCACTGGATGCTCACATCAGCCAGGAACCTCGCACTAATCCAGGTTTCTGGCCACTTCAATCTTCAGTTGGTGGATTTGTCAGAAATAATATATAAAAAACATACAGACAGTGTGGTGTGTTCACCGCTGATACGCCCTGGCCGGTAGCGTGCGGGATCCACACATACAGGCTAACAGACTAGAGTGACGTCACTAAGGCTATAGCTAACGAAAGCCGAGCAGGCATACAAGACCTACGCGTTTCAGAGAATAACGATCTCCTTCATCAGGGTATAGTGCCTGGCTTAGTCTGGGCCTTATATCTGTTCCACACCCTGTTTATTACAAATGATGTTTCTTAAAAGACAATCAAGAATACATTTCCCTAACCTTTAATATATTCTACCTCATAAAACAAAAATAATAAATACAATAAATATACTGCAATGAAAAACAACAATATGCACATTAATGTGCAAAGGATTAAAACAATCACTGGAAGCTGTCCCCATTTCAAATTCCAAGGGAAAAAAAGGAAAAGAGGGGAGAGAAAGAAAGGAAAATTTTTTTTTTTTTTTTTTTTTTTAAACAAACAACCTTAAAACGCAAATAGTTCAATATCTGAATTCAAACCATTTGGTATTTGTGAATTCAAATTAAAAATCCACCTTGTTTCTGCTCTGGACATCTTACTTATTAGATCACCCTTTCGCCAGTCCAGTTTCACACTGTCGATGCCAAAAAAGACAGTATTTACTAATGAACTTTGATGTAGAACTTTAAAGTGTTTTGATTATGGGTGTCCCAGATAGCCTCTTCTTATATTGTATACATGCTCCCTCATGCTGGTGGCTAACGATTGTTTAGTTCTGCCCACATATATTTTTCTGCATGGGCACTTTATAGCATATATTACGCCTTTTGCATTTCCAGAAACCATCTCTACACCTCCTCCGAACTTCATCACTAAATTCTTAAACTATACAGACCGGGACACATTGCTCCACCTGCTTCGGGAGAAAGGTCCCATTCAGTTGTAGAAATGTCTAGGTGCATGTTTATTCCAACTTCTCCCTGGAAATTTAATAAAGGCACTCCCAGTTCTCCTCTCTACATGACCAGGATCTGAAATATACCATCTACCCTGATAAGACTTTTCATTCAATTGAATCAACGTCTACTGTTGTCTGATTCTCCAGAGAATGTTCACACCTGGCTGGAAAGTAACCCCTCTGCATATCTCCCAGCAGGGAATGTTGTACTAGTGTTATGAGTTGGTTACAGTACTTGAGCCTCTTGTTGTACCCTTTTACAGTGCTTTTCCATGTCACATATTGATGTTCTCATATGTTAACTATTGATTGCATCAGCTTTTCCCACCCTCCCCTTTTTGTCTTATTCTTTGTCTATATTCTCTTCTTTTCCCTTTGTCAGTATTCAATTAAGATTTTTTATTACTCAACTGTAAATGGCACCCATCTTCTCCTTTTTTTCTCTTTCTACTTCTCGACCTTTCATCATTGGCAATGCTCTGGGACTTCAGCTTATGTGTTTTGCTCTTCTGCTCTTCTAGTAAATATTTGACTGTCTGATTTTTCCACTAGATGTACCATCCACTGAGCATACTGTTAGTGCATATGGTTTTGGTTGTTTGTTTGAGCAGAGAGTCCATATATTGGGTCTTGATTTGGGGGTGGTTGGTGCTGTGTCTGTGAGTTTCTTATTTTTTTTAGTTCCAATATATTGGTTGGGTTGCTTTGTGGCAACACATGGTACATGAAATATATCTCCTGCTGTGGTTCTTTCTCCCTCCTTTAATATGGGTGTTTTAAAATGTCTCTCCTAGAAAATTACTGGGTTAAATTATTCTTTTAAACATGGCCTGGTCATAAAATAGCTTAGATCCCTCTCACCAAACATTATGGGCGACATGTATGAAATTTGGCATACAAACGGCAAATTTCATGTGTATAATCTGAGTGTAGAATGCGCCTGATTTATGAACCTGCTCTACTGCAGGTCATTAATCAGGTGCATTCTAGCGCTTGTACAACATTTCTGGCTCGGTAAACTACTTTGAAAGCGGTATACCTTTTCCAGCAGTAAAGCGTCTAGAAATGCTGTACTGAAGCTATAAATCTATAGCCTTATACAGTTCTAGAGCGCCCAGCCTCCCCGACATCAGGAGCATTACAAAGTGCCGCGGGCGCTGTGTAATACGCCTGATACTGGCGTACGGGCCATTTAAAAACATAGCGAATGGGGCTGCACCAGATATCTGTCGTCTTTTCAGGCGGATATCAAGCGCAGCCCAGTTTGCTACATTTTTAAATGGCCCGTACGCCAGTATCAGGCGCATTATATAGCGCCTGTGACACTTTGTAATGCCGCCCTATATGTCTCCAAAGATGTATACTGGCACCATGGGGGAAATAGGTATTTTATAATACTTCTACTTCCTATGCTAGCAGCGTGATAAGTTTGCTCTGTAAATTCAATTATTTTACCTTGCAGGCCATAGTAATTGACTGGTTAAAGAGTTAAATCTTTGAAACTTTTGATTAATTAAACGATAAACCATTTTACTCTGATAGGGGTTATAATTATGTTGAGCGATTTTTTTTCGACAAAGTTGAAATGGGAAAGGGGTTTTTTAAGGGTGATCAAAATTTTCCCAAAGTTTCTTTGCGTTTTTTAAAATTTTAAAAATCTTTTGGCAAAACTATTAAAAATTCGCGCCCTTTTTTCGGCGCTTCCTGTCTTTTGGCGGCCAGCAAATAAATTTACAAAAATAACCAGGGGTGAATGTGTGGGGCCGACCGTCATGACTGGGATGTTGGGGGTTGCGTTTGGGCCCTGGAAAAACCCACATGCCCCTCTTTTTAACATGGGAACCCGCGTTTCCTTTTTTCACCCCTCATTTTCGTCCCCAAACGTCTCATAGGGTAGGGACCGGGTGCTCGGGCCCCCTGTGGCCAAACAGCTAAAGCAAAATTTAGTCTATTTCTGCACAGAGAAACCTCACTATTATTTTTGACCCTTTTCCAAATTTTTATTTTAGATTAGAGATTTGAAATTTTATTATTTAGCTAAGAACTTTAAAGCAAAAAACTACCATTTGAAAATTTTCACGGCGTGGGGGGGGGGGGGGGGGGGGGGGGGGGGGGGCCAGGGGCAACACAAAACAAGTTTTCTACTAAAAAGGGAACACTGGATAAAGTTCCCCAAAGGGACTTATGTAAAACATTGAAAGGGGAATATCTTTTATTATTAACAGTTTGCTTTTGGGAAATTTTTTCCGGGAAATATTGGGGAAAGGCCTGCCCTTAAATATGGATACACTCATTTTAGAAACTGCAGGTCTCTTTGTTAGCTCCCAAAACTCCCATTTTTAAATTACCCAGTATATACATTTCGGGATAGGGTTAAATTTTAAACCCCATTAAAACCTGTGCCCTTTTTGATAAATCCACCTTGCATTTAAAATTTTACAAACCAGCAATCCTGTATTAGCACAGGTTGTTTGTGCCAAAAAAAACCGGGGAAATCGGAACAAAACATCACATTTTCCCGTTTTTTTTGCCCTTTTGCGCAACCCAGCCTTTTTATTGACACACCCAAACTACTAAATTTTAAAAAACGGGAAATTCTAAAATTCACCCAACAGGTGAATTGAAAGGTGCAAAAAAATAAACCGTTTTTTATATCCAAAAAAATAACGGGTTACGTTTTTTTTTTGACTTTTTGCGCACCCAGCACTGTTTCATTGAGGGCCCCCATCTAAAAAAAATCTTAAAACAGAAAAATTTCTATATTCAACCAAAAGGTGAATTAGGGGGGTTGAAAAAAATACCGTTTTTTAAATATCAAAACATAACATTTACGTGTTTTTTAAATTTTTGCGCACCCAGCACTGTTCATTAAAACGCAGCCCCTACGAAAACTTAAAAAAAGCCAATTCTATATTTTCACCACGGGGTTTAATTAAAAAGGTGCAAAAAAATACCGTTTTTTTCTATAAAAACATAACAGTTACGTTTTTTTTTTTGACTTTTGCGCACCCGGGCATTTGTTAAATTAAAGCAGCATTAGGGAAATTTTAAAACAGCAATTCTATTTTCCCAAAAACAGGTGAATTAAAAGGGTGCAAAAAATCCCCTTTTAATTTATAAAAAACATAACTTTTTCGTGTTTTTTGATTTTTGCGACCCACACTGTTCTTTGTTTCCGGGAAATCCTACGTAAATTTTAAAAACAGCAATTCATATTCACCACAGGGTGAATTAAAAGGGGTGCAAAAAAAAAAACCGTTTATTATATCAAAAACTAACATTCCCGTGTTTTTTGGATTTTTGGGCCCCCAAGCACGTTTTTTTAGGGCAGAAATCTATTTAAATCTTAAAACGGGGAAATTTTCAAAAATATTCACCCCCAGGTAAAAATTTGAAAGGCGGCAAAAAATACCGTTTTTTTAAAATTTTTCAAAACAAAACAGAAACGTTTTTTTTGACTTTTGCGCCCCCAAAACTGTCATTAAAGGGGCAGCATCTACGAAAATCTTTAAAACAGAAATTCCCTTATATTCACCCACGGGTTTTAATTAAAAAGGTAAAAAAATACCGTTTATTTTTATAAAAACAAAAATTTTCCGTGTTTTTGACTTTTGCGCCCCCCCACACGGTTTTTTGTTTGATGCAGCATCTACTTATTTATTAAAACAGCAATTCTATATTCCCCCCAAAAGGTGAATTGAAAGGTGAAAAAATACCTTTTAATTAAATAAAAAACAAACATTTTACGTTTTTTTTTTAAATTTTTGGGCGCCCCCCAAAACTGTTCATTGACGCAGCATCTACGAAAATCAAAAAACGGGCCTTTCTAAATTCACCAAAAGGTGAATTGAAAGGTGCAAAAAATCCCCGTTTTTTAAAAACAAAACATAACTTTTTCCGTTTTTTTTTTGACTTTTTTGCGCCCCCGCACTTTTTTCTTTGACCCCGCACCCTAGGGTAAAACTTAAACAGCAATTCTTTTATTCACCCCCGGTTGAATTGAAAGGTGCAAAAAAAAAACCTTTTAATTATACCAAAAAATAACAGGTACTTTGTTTTTTTACTTTGCGCACCCCACTGTTCTTGACCCCGCACCCAACGTAAATCTTAAAACAGCAATTTATATTCACCAAAAGTGAATTAAAAAGGGCAAAAAAATACCGTTTATTATACCCAAAAACTTAACAGTTACTGTTTTTTTGATTTTTGGCGCACCCAGCATGTTCTTTTGAGCAGCATCTACTTTAAATTTTAAAAAACAGCAATTCTAAATTCACCACGGGTTGAATTGAAAAGGTGCAAAAAAAAAACCTTTTATTATATCAAAACATAACATTTACGTGTTTTTTGATTTTTGGCGCCCCCCGGGCCACGGGTTCATTGACAGCATCTACGTAAATTTAAAACAGAAATTCTATATTCACCACGGGTAATTGAAAGGTGCAAAAAATTTCCGGGTTTATTATATAAAAACATAACATTTACGTGTTTTTTGACTTTTTTGCGCACCCACACTTTTTCATTTTGAGAAAGCATCTCAAATCTTAAAACAGAAATTTTTCTATTTCACCACAGGTAAATTTAAAAGGGGGTTCAAAAAATACCGTTTATTATATCAAAACTAACATTTAAACTTTTTTTTTTAGTTTTGCGCCCCAAGCACTGTTCATTGAGCACATCTACGAAATTTTAAAAACCCGAAATTTCTATATTCACCACATGAATTGAAAGGTGAAAAAAAACCGTTTTTTAATTCAAAACAAACAGTTTAGGGTTTTTTTTTGATTTTTTGGGGCCACCAGCACTTTTCATTAAACGCAGCATCTACGTAAATTTTAAAAAACAGAAATTTCAAATTTTCACCACGGGGGAATTGAAAGGTGCAAAAAATCCCCTTTTATTATTTAAAAAACATAACATTTACTTTTTTTTTTTAAATTTTTTGCCCCCCCACACGGGTTCATTGACCAGCATTGGGACGCAGCCTGTCTTCGCTGGGTAAAGGGCCCTGTGAATTAAGTAACGAACATCGTCGCCAACCCTGTCCTTCAGGGGTTTAATGAAACCTGAAATCTAGGGGTCTTACCTCCTCGTCTCGCATTCACCCCAAAAAAATTTGTCTTATCACATAAATCACATCCGTCCAACAGGGGAAGAGAGCCCAAATGTCAATTTCGTGTCCCCCACCACTGTGGAAAAACCCCATTGCCCGAAGCCCCCTTTTTTGAGAAAAAAAATGGGGTTTGGGGGTTTCAGAAGGAAATTTAAAAGACCCAAGAGGAGTTTTAAGTCGGGCCGACGCCCATTTTAACTAAATGGCCATAAAGAGAGGAAAGGAACCCGGGTTTAAATCTGCAAAAAACCCGGGGTGGGCAACCCCTTTGGGGCAGTGCCCCTTGCTTGTAGCCCGCAGCTTTTTATTGCAGAAAGTCAGGACCCAAAGGGTCACCTGGGGTTGAAAATGATAAAGATGACACTTTTACGGTTTCCATCCGGTTTTTTTTCCCGCAAAATTTTTTGTTTTGGGGAGCGCTTCATCAGGGGAAACGAGGGGGAAAAGACGATGGGGTAGTGTAAAATCCCTGGTCCCCCCCAAAAAAAAGGGGAGAGGGGGGTTCCAAATTTCCGCGGGAATGATTTTCCAAAACCAGCCCCCCGGGTTAAACCGGCAAACCCCGCTCCTCGCTTTATCGCCGTCCAAAAAGGCCCGGGACCTCACAACCGGGGGACTTTTCTTTGAGAAAGGGCCCTCTGTTTTCACCCCAGCTAGTCAAATCCCCCGGGCCTTTGCCTTTTAACGCCATAAGTAAAAAGGCAAGAAACCTTAAGGGTTAACCACCACCAACAGGTCTAGTCACATGCAGCGAACCCCATGAGTTGAAAGGGAGGGAACACTTGCCAAAAAAGGGCCCGACCGACGCCCGGGGCCCCCAACCACTGTCACAAACCCTCTGTTTCCTCCGCCTCCTCCTCCCCGCCAAAACCAAGCGTTCCTCAGCTCCCATTGTCCCCTCAAGAGTCATGATCAGGGGTCACCTTTCCCCCTTCAGCCTCCACCCCTCGCCCGAGGGACCACCAGCAACCCCCCAGAGACCCCCTCCTAAACCCCCTTTCCCCTTTCCCCCAAGTTTGACACCCCGAACGCCGTAAAAAGCGGCCAGTTTAGCAGCCAGCCTTCTGTCTTCCAGGGTTTTGGGGAAAAAAAAAGAAACCCTTTAAAACCCCCAAAACCCTCCCAAAGCCCCAAAAAGGGCCGAATGTCGGGATTGCCAGGGTTTTGGGCCCCTTTGGGAAAAGTTTTCCCTTTTTTCCCTCTGGTTGGGCACAGATGGGGTTTTTCCCCCCACGTCATGGCCCCTCGCTTGGGCCCCCAATACCAGATCCGAGCAGGCATTTTTTTGCCAAAAAGCCGTCCCTTGCCCTGGCCAGCCCACGTGTCATCTAAAATTTTTAAGCGCGTTTTTTTTCATCTGGTGTCCGGAAAAATCCCCTCTCACCACCCGGACACATTTGGGCTATAAGCACGGCCCCAAGGGCCCCAAAATCCTTGACAGCTTTACTGGGGGACTTTGGGGATGTCTCTTTGGGGGGACGGGGCTCTCCCGCTCGGCGCCAAAAGGGTCTTCAAAAAACCCCAGGGATGGTGCAGGGTTTTTTTTCCCCCAAGGGCCTCTTTTGGGTTCCCCTGACCAGAAAACACCAGGGCCCGTGTTTAAATTAACTGCCTTGGAGACCGTCCACACAAGGTCAGGGGCGTGGGAAAGGGTCAAAGCAAAAAGAACCGAGGGCTTTGGGGTGGGGGGACAAAACCTTTTTTGCCCCGGGGAAGTTTGGGGGTTTTCGATAACGGGGGACATCTGCTGGCCGCCCTTTTAAAATCGGGAAAGGTGGAGGGACATCCCTTGCCTGGGAAAATGTCCCCGAACCTTGTCGCCCCGAAATTTTTCAAAAAGACAACCCCCCGGGCTGACTGCCTGCGAAGGGAAAGGGCCAGGTCTGAGTTCCCCACTTTCCCCCCTTCCCCAAACCCCGCTTCTCCCGCTTGGGTCCGGGTTGGGAGCGTCAACCCCGGCCCCCCGGGGGCAACCGTCCCCATTTGTTTTAGGTTTTGGCAACACCTGGAATTTTCCCCCCTCCCCATGCTCCACGGTTTTTGGCAGCAGCCGCAATGCCCATTTTCGGGAGTTACAAATGGGCCATGGGGCCTACAAAACACGGTAAAGGACCTCGGGGGGGGGTTTTAACCACCGAGAGTGGAGGCAGGGGAAAAAGCTCTGCACCATCCTTTTCCAGTTTTAAAAAAGCCACCAAAATGGCAGTGCGGAAAAATGCCCTTGTCAAACCCTGAGCATTGTGGTGATCCCTTTGTTTTTTGGGGAAAGAACGTTTTGGGCCTCCTGGGAAAAAACAGGTCCCCCCCAGCGGGCGGAGGGGGAACGGACACAGATGCGGACAAAGAGCCCTTTTTTCCCCCCGTCAAAATCCACAAAAAACCCAAAAGTTTTTACAATTTCAAACGGTCCTTTATTAAAGGGATGGTTTTTGGGGGCCAAACTAAATGCAAAAGGGGGGCATCAGCCTCAGGGGGCATCATCTCAGGCAAGTCCCCGGGCTGTGTTGAAGCTGTGCCGGAAACAAACGGAGGAGGAGGAGGAAGGGGGAGGAGGTATTCCTAGGGCACCGATGTTTAAACCCACTCCCCGGGCCTTGGAAAGAGGGTTTTGGCGCGAATTTGAAAGGGGGAGGAGGAAAAATAGGAAGATCATTTTTTCTAGTGGGGGCCCCCCGAACCCCGAGGCTTGGGGGAAAACAAGGGGTCCATCTCTCAAAGGGGTGCTTGCATGCTCCTTTTCCCCCAACATGATCCTCGAATTAAAAAGGGCCCTCCCCAAAAAGAACAACCCGTTACTGGGGGGCCACCCTCCCCGGGTCCCCGGTTTCAAAACAAAAATCCCCACTTTCCTTTCCCCCCACCCCCGAAAAGAGAGTAAAATGCAGGGAAAAGGGGACCTTGGGTTGGGTTGATTTAACTTTGGGGGAAAATCTGTTGCCCTCCGGGGTTCACGTTCCCCAAAATTTTTCACGGGGGAACAACATCAAAACGCGTTTACAGCAGTAAAGGGGCCCCAAATAGGGCCCTAGGGCAAACAAGACAAGGGGGCAGAAGCCCAATGGGGTGCCTCTGGGGAATCTTTTTTTACCCAAACCCCACCAAAGCATTTCAATGGGGAGGGCACACATCCAACACACAAAAGGGGTCAGTTAAAAATTTAAGGTAAAACGACTATCTGGCCTTTTCAACCCCCGAGTTTTTGGGATGTGTTCCGGGCCCAATAGACTTCTGGGTACCAAAAAGGGCGAAGGGGCCCCCCGCTGGCCGTCACCCATTTGAGGGGGTTGTCCTGCCCAGCAAAACCCCCCGCGTCCCTATCTGACGGGGCCCCTTTAGCCCCACTGGAGGAGTCCTTACAGAAAACGCATCCGGGTTTCCACAGATAATTTTGGGGTCGTTTGACTTTCATCAAGAGAATCAGGGATGGACTCTTAAGATGTTGTGGCCCCCCCCAAAATTTCCGAACACCGAATTTGTTTCCAGTCCCAAATTCCCTTCCCTTTTTAAACAGAAATGGGCCTCTTGAAAAACTTTTTTTTAAAAAGGGTCATTTCTTACTGCAATTTTTTATTCTCTTTTCCCCAAAATTTTATTTTGCTGGGTTTTCTGTGAGGAACTGTAAAAAACAGCAAGGGTTTTATGAAAAACACCGTAAACCATTTACTCCTTTATCTTAAAATTTTTTCCCTTGTCAATGGGTTTTTTAGGGCAGTTGGGGTGGGGGGATTTCAGCAATTTAAACATGGTCCCCCCTTTGGGAAAAAAAATGTGAACCCTTTTAAGTGGCATTTTTTCCCCCCAGCCAAATTTTTAATAGTGACGGGGGAAGTCCCTATTTAAAAATTTTTTTTGGGGCATGTTGCCCCAAAATAACAGCTAAATAATTTTGGTCCTTTTGGAACAGAAAAAAGTGGCTTCTAAGTGGGATTTCTTTTCCCCCCTTAAATTTTTTAAAAGTGGCTGAGAATTTAATTTTTTTTATAATTTTTTGGGGGCATGTAAACTTTTGAGAAAACAAAGCAAAAATCCCTGGGGCCTTTGTAAAAAAGAAATGGGGGGGATTCTAAGTGGGATTTCTCCCCTCACCCAAAAATTTTTAACAGTGGGTGAGAAGGTTTATTTTTATTTAAATTTTTTTGGGGCATGCGCTTTAAATCCGCCAAAAACTACAGGTCCTATTATAAAAAAAAGTTTTGTTTCTAACAGACATTTTTTTCTTCAAAAATTGAAACCCAAAATGGGTCAAGGGCATGGGTTTGAATTTTTGGGGGGATTTTGGTGACATGCAGCTATAACCCCAGGCCCCATTCCCAAAAAAGTTGTTTCTTTAAAAGGGCATTTTGTTCTTCCCCAATTTTACCCCAAAATGGCCCCCCCAAAGGGGCCCAAAGCTTTTAATTTTTGGGGGATTTTGCTGTGACATGCAGCTATACCCATAAGGCCCCAAAAATAAAAAAAAGTTTGGGTTTTTAAAAAGACATTTGTTTTTTCCAATTTTTCAAGAGTGGGGTCAAGGGATGGTGCTGTTTAAAAAAACAGGGAAAAGGGAAAGGAAAACTTTTAATGGGGCACAAAATTTCAAAAGACCCCTTTTTTTTTGCAAGATCTTTAACATAGCTATCATCCCTGTTTTTGAGACAAAAACCCTTTTAAAACAATTAAAAAAAAAGAGAAACAAAGACATGGTGGGGGTTTTCCATCCTTTTTTTAAAAAATTTTTTTTCTAGAAATTTAAATTTCTAAAAAAAATTGGAATTGGGACAAAATACTGTTAAAAAAAAATTTCCCCTGAAATTTGTACAAGGGGGGTACAGGAAAAATTGCCCCAAAGTAGGTTTTTCAAGGAAAAAGGAGTTTTGGAAACACGGACCCGAGAACAAAGTAAAAAGAGAACCATTTCCTCCAACACTTGAGTAAAATGAGAAAAAGAATGCCAAGATAAAGGGGGACCTGGGTGTAACAGGAGCGTTAAAAACCCCCATAATTTTCCCAAATGAAAACTCAATTGGTCCACACTCAAAACGGAGGGGCAAAGCTACCCCGGTATTGACTGGTACAGAGGAAGGCTGGAGTTTTTCACACTTCCGCTTCCCACTCGCCCTTTAGCAGACAAATTTTCCCTTTAAAGGGTTTCGTCCCCCCCAGGGCATTTTAAAACCCGCGTGTTAATAGTGACGGGCGCCAGCCCCGGCTTTTCACCCCCACCCACTGTAACTCCGGGCCCCGGGGCTTGGGTGTGGGCCCCGGACAGTTTTAGTTTAATGTCCAGTTTTTAACTAAAAGGTGTTGAAAAAGATTTCCTTTTTTTCGGCCCCTTTTTAAAAAGGGGGGTCATGCAGGTTTGGGGCTCATGCTGGCTTCCGGACAGGGGTATTCAATGTCCCCGTTCAAGTAACATGAGGGGGCAAATCAACTGCCTTCTGGGACTTTTTAATTTTTTGGGTGTGCAGGTTTAAAAGGGGCAGGCGGGGGTACAAAGACAGGGATAGGGAAATGGCGTGACTTTTTTTTTTTGTGACTTTTAAACCTTTAAATGTGTTGCCAAGATTTTAGCACGAAACCATTTGACTGTTTTTGGAGTTAAATTTAGCTTCTCCAGCCCTTTTTTGGGGGTAATAATGAAAAGGGGTTTTTGCTCTCCCATAGACTTTAATGGTCATGGCGCGCATAATCGATGCTCCCCTATCGAAAAAACCTTTTCGATAAACGGCCACTATCAACGAAACTGATAGCCCCAAAAAATCGCTTCCCCCCAAAACTAGTTATAAGTTGCCAATTATACGCTCTTATACATTCTTGATGAAAGGGCTTAACACCCCACTCTTCTGGATGGGAGATTTTAGTTCCCCCTGGAACAATGTACTAGACAAATTTACTCCTGGGGTGGTTTAAAACCCTTTTTGGCTATGTCTAAAACAGCCCAAATTTGGAAAAAAGGGGGATCCAAAATCCAAAAGCAAATTTTAAATTTGCCCGGGCCGCGGCTGGGCAGCGATTTTTGCTGGGAAATTTGGGGGGTTATAACCGCGGTCGGTCTTCGGATTTGCCATCGGCCCCTTACATCGAATGTACGGGAACCAGACAGCAATTCAGTGGAATATACAGCATGATTTAAAATCCATCGGAATCCAGCGGATTTTAAAACTGATTGCCGAAAATCCCTGCTGTGTAAGTATTATGTGCTGTCGGATTTTCGGCGGATTCTAAATACAGACATATCCTTAGTTTACTGTTGAGGACGTTTGGCTAATTGATGTGTTGTGTTCTGTTCACCCCACTATCGCCAAAGACTTGTTTTCCTCCAGGCTGCACTACCCTTTCAAGGATAGATCTAATTTTGGTCTATTGTCATCTGCTGTCCCACAACTCTCTTTGCCTCAACCTGTTTCGGTTGATAACTGACCATTCCCTGAAACTTGTACACCTACGTTGGTCAGATACTTTGTAGTCATAGTTGTGGCAGTTCAACCCCCTTTGGTTTAAGCTACTCACCCCTTATAACGATTTTTTGGCCGAAATGGTCTCAGTTTATATAATTGAATATGGAGGCATCTTTCTTGCTTTCTACTTGGGATGTCTATAAGGTCTTTGTCAGATGAGAGCTCTTTGCCACTGAGAAATTTAATATGGGTGTATGCCCTTCATCGTTTATGCTTTGACCTTGGCAGTTGCATGGTCTGATGTGGAATATATTCAGGAAACCTCTCCTGCTAAAAAGTTCCAATCTCTTAAGCGGGGATGAATGGGTTGGCCGCCACTAAACAAGAGCATACTGGAGCTAAGTATGAGTCTTATCTTCTATATTTTATCATGCTCCAATGGACCAATAAGCATTCTTAATTCTCTGAACACCCCTTTAATCCTTTTACTGAGGTCTCTGCATCTGCCCTTCTGTGGTCCATGTCTGAAGTTCTTATAGTTGTCCTGGTTAAATAGGGTAAAGACTTGACCTCCTACGCGTCGTATAAGCCAATTTCTCTTTTACATTTTCCCTTTTTGTTTTAAACATCATTTACTGATGATGACAGTTTTCTTCTCAAGTGTTTCCATAAATTCATTTATAGTGCTTCATATAAGAAGTACTGTTTAGGTAGGAATTGTCGAATACTCCAAATCTAAGAAAAAATCCATTTATTGATATCGAAACTCTGCCCATTTCTTTGTTGGGGGTTGGATTTCAGTGAGATTCTAGAGCCTGGTAACTGTGTTTAGCAGTCTGTATTCTGGACATACTCCCATGCATGTATGGGGCTGCAAGTTTGATTCAGTAGAACTTCAAGGGACTTGGTGTAACATTAAGAATATCACGTGTTAAGCACTTGCCACAGTGCAATTACAATTACATGCATTACAACTATCTGAACGAAGCCTTGAAATATTACAGCAGACATCGTGAAAGGGGTTATATAGTATTAGATAAAATAGTATGCTTTTTTATCCAGGAACAGTGCCAACTCTTGACAGTTGGCTTTGTTTGGTATTGCAGCTTATTCTCATGGAAAGAATGGAGCAGCCCCATTTTATAATTCCGAGCAAAACCTTAAATTCTTTGGAAAAGGGAAACTAATTTTTTGAAGTGATATATACTGATACATACTGAATTTATACAGTAAATGGTTTTGTAAATTCCTCCCTGCTGCATAAATGAAGAGCATGAGTTAAATGTAAATAATTGTAAAGGTTCATTATCAATGCCGAGCGTGGATTATCAATGTAATTTCCTCTAAGGTTAGAGAAAAGGTAATGTGTAAAGTCAAATGTCCATACTCACCGGGGATTCATCGTAAAAGGGCTTCTAAAGATCAAGCTGAGAAAAAAAGCTTAAAAATTAATTAAAAAAAGGCTATGAAGACCATAAAGCTGATCGAGGACGAATTCATCAACAAGAATTTCAAGCAATACAATGTGTAGCAACATGGTAACAAACAGAAGACAATAATAAGCATTGGGAAGAAAAGGGCATATCTAATTATCTCAGGATCTGGAAAATCACTCCAGATAATATACACGTACCAGTGGGGAATCACAGATGCTCAGTGTCTGAATACTCAGCACCTTACAGTAAGTAGAGATAAAGAATAACCATTTCAATGTATAACAATAGTAGAACAAAAGCCAACTTATGTATAGATCAACTTCTGTGGCCCCTGATATAATAAAACATTAATAACAGGTATGTACACATGATACATACATGTTCAAATGATACACAGTGTAGAGTAGATTAGCTGAGTGCCTGGACCATATGAGCTTACAGTCTACTACCTTGCAAGAAAAAAGACACTGGGGCACATCCTTGTCTGATACTATATCATTGCACTTAAAATGATGGATATCACTATGCATTAACCTGAAGATGTTTTGCACTGGGCACAACACCAATATATGTTTCAGAATTAGCACGAAGCTCAGGAGCTGCTCCAGTTTGTTTCAACATTAGTTCAGTTGAAAAAATTCAGGAACAGGATGTACCAAACTCGATTATTTTTTAGATCTAACTATAGCTAAAAGTACAGCAGCGTAGAAAATTAAAGGGGTTTTGCCGCAATCTCATTTCCTACCTCCAGCTCTTCAGCTCTGTGTGCTCAGAAGGGGGCGTGTTTGAATTGCATATCACGTGGCCCTGCAGGATGACATCACCAGGCCTTTCCTATTTATAGCCTAAGAAAGGTCTGTTTATGTGTAGAACTGTAAGTAACTACATTGTAGCTCAGAGATAACATTTCTGCTTCACAGCAAAAGGGTCCTAGGTTCAAATCCCTGCAGGAACCAAACCTGTGGATTTTTTCCTCTTTATCAATGTACATACCTCATTGAGGTTTCTTTTTTATTTATTTGCACTATTTGACTAATTACTAAAGAGGACAGAGGACTTCAGTAGAATGACAGCTCCTGAGGTTTGAACACTCAGTAGCTACCTGAGAGGAGAGGTGATGTCTGAGCATGTGCGACCAGTACTGTGGAGCTCTCAACCCTGGTCGTATCCCCTGGAGATGAGCTGTAAACAATGGATCACTAAAAGAGCAGCTAGAACAAAAACGGTGCAGAATTTGTAATAACGATGAATGGTGAAAATGTTCATTATTTAATTTGCAAGCTTCCCACGTGAATTTTACTTCGTGGCAAAACCCCTTTAATATCAGTCTGAGAAGTGATAAAATCTCGGTCAATGCTAGAGCAGAGAGAGGTGGTAAGTTAGAGAAGCTTCTGTAAACAAGCAGGAGAAAAAAACTGTTCTAACTATGAAATTGGAACAGCAATATCATAGTATTTATTTACTTTTTCCTATGTGTTTAATGCTAAATAATGAGATGGGAATACCCCTTTAACTTAAGGTTTTTTTTTTTGCTGTACATTATACATCCTTTTTTCTAAATAAACCCTTCAACCTTTACATATTACATCCATCACACATATCAGACTGTCTCCGAGGCAAATGTGACTTTGAACGTTTCATATCAATAATAAAGAAAAGCCAATGTGTACATTTTTGTAATGTCTTTTTAGAAGTATTTTATATACTTTGTCCTGACTCAGCCGCTCATTGACCACTTTGCAGGCAGGGGAATGTGCACTTTCTGCAGGGAATTATAAGTGTATGATTTTGTGTTTGTGAACTGTAAATCCTGGCGTATATTTATAAGGATTTCTACTTTTATGGCACATTTTCTTGAGATGTGACTTGCCGGTGTGCAATCTGAATATGTATTTTTTCCCTTCAATATGCAGCTTGGGAGTGATTTATGTTGAAGTGTTTATATTGATTTAAAGTATTTTTAGTGAGAATATAGTTAATACCCTGTTTATGTCTTGGAGGAAATGCAAGCTTTGGGTAATTGCTAACTGCAGTTGAAAATATTTTAGAGCAATTGGTTGAGAGCAGAAGAGATTTCAGATCATCTGCTTACAGGCGGTGGCCATAGACATGAGTAGAAAGAAATAAGGATAAATATATAAAGTGAATTTACATGTAGCAACATGTATGGACTTGGTGATTAAAGGGGATGTATCGCTTCCTTAGTTCGGCTGATTCACACTGCTCTCAGCTTCTCAACTCTAGAAATGCAGTGGCGTTTCTTCCCCTCCCAGCTGGGGGACATCATCCCCCCCTTTACTGTTCATGCTGGCTCCCGAGACTCACCCCACCCCACCCCTCTAAGTCCACATATCACTGTGTCTTTCCCTATCCGTCTTACTTTGTAAGAGGTGTTTACATACCACAGGCTGCATTCAATCTAGACTCAGCACTGATCTCTTCTCTCACAGCTGGAGATGTGTTACAGTTGAATCCAGCTCTATGAACGGCACAGATCTCGCTTCTATGCAGGAGAGTTAGGCACCGGGACAAAACTGTTATGTTTTCTCATTGTAGAATCTGTTGCAGTCTGTTTCTGCTGGGTGTGGAGAGAGAAAATGCTACAGCCCCTAACTCTGAGTCAGGCAGGGATGGACACAAATTGTGCTGTTTCCTGATTGTGTAAACCCTTTAGTGTAATTCTGTTTCTTCTGGCTGTATAAAGTGAAAATGTGCCGGTGCCTTACTCTGAGTGAGAGACACAGGAATGCTTAATACGACCGGAGGCTGTACAGAATGTAAATGAGCTCTCAGCTAGTGAAATGCAAGGAGGACGGATCCGGAGGGATCCGACCAGGACTGGATATTAGAGTAAACAAAAACACAAGATAAGGAAAACTGTGAATACAAGACAGCTACGCTAATGACATCCAGTTGCAAAGTTGCTTGTTTTCACTGTCCCCTTATTCTGAAGACCATTTAATGAAATGATAAAACCCCTTTAAATTCACTTATTTGAATTGATGCTGCTTCCTCCTTTATTTCATTCTACTGTATGTAGGAGTTTTTTGGGCTCTTACTCCGGAAGCTTGCACACTGTTATTTAAATACTTATATGTACGGTGCTGTTTCCTTTCAATTTTTTTTATAGACATAGGAAGGGAAGATCTCTCCTTAAGGAGAGCACTGAACGAACGGCTTGTAGAGTTTTTGTTTTGCCTTTTCGCCCTCTACTTAGCATCTGCATATCACAAGGCATTATGGGAAAGGGGCTGAGAAGCCCACAGTGCCCTCTGTTGGTTGTAACAAATCCTCAATTTGCTTTTGACCCACCGAGTCTTGAGAAAGCAAAAAGGATTTTTTAGCCAAGCCAGTAGCTCTCATCTACAGACAACGCTGTTTCGGGATTTTTGTCCCTCTTCAGTGCCGGGTAGAGAAGATACTGGCTGGCTGTGTGGGAGGCATCGGGTAGCTCAGGAAGGGAAGATCTCTCCTTAAGGAGAGCACCGAACGAACGGCTTGTAGAGTTTTTGTTTTGCCTTTTCGCCCTCTACTTAGCATCTGCATATCACAAGGCATTATGGGAAAGGGGCTGAGAAGCCCACAGTGCCCTCTGTTGGTTGTAACAAATCCTCAATTTGCTTTTGACCCACCGAGTCTTGAGAAAGCAAAAAGGATTTTTTAGCCAAGCCAGTAGCTCTCATCTACAGACAACGCTGTTTCGGGATTTTTGTCCCTCTTCAGTGCCGGGTAGAGAAGATACTGGCTGGCTGTGTGGAAGGCATCGGGTAGCTCAGGAAGGGAAGATCTCTCCTTAAGGAGAGATCTTCCCTTCCTGAGCTACCCGATGCCTCCCACACAGCCAGCCAGTATCTTCTCTACACTGCACTGAAGAGGGACAAAAATCCCAAAACGCGTTGTCTGTAGATGAGAGATACTGGCTTGGCTAAAAAATCCTTTTTGCTTTCTCAAGACTCGTTGGGTCAAAAGCAAATTGAGGATTTGTTACAACCAACAGAGGGCACTGTGGGCTTCTCAGCCCCTTTCCCATAATGCCTTGTGATATGCAGATGCTAAGTAGAGGGCGAAAAGGCAAAACAAAAACTCTACAAGCCGTTCGTTCGGTGCTCTCCTTAAGGAGAGATCTTCCCTTCCTGAGCTACCCGATGCCTCCCACACAGCCAGCCAGTATCTTCTCTACCCGGCACTGAAGAGGGACAAAAATCCCGAAACAGCGTTGTCTGTAGATGAGAGCTACTGGCTTGGCTAAAAAATCCTTTTTGCTTTCTCAAGACTCGGTGGGTCAAAAGCAAATTGAGGATTTGTTACAACCAACAGAGGGCACTGTGGGCTTCTCAGCCCCTTTCCCATAATGCCTTGTGATTTATAGACATAAGCAGAGTCATAGCTAGAATTTATTTCAGCTGTTGTAGATACTTAATTACCCTGACCATGAAAGAGTAATTTTTTGCTCCAATCCTGGTTATCAGTACCTGAGGTACCCAGGGCTTACATAGGATACATCAGCTTCTCCTGCTGAAGATAGTGCCATAGATAGCTTCTAACCCTCTGAAAGCTTACTAGAAACTGGCAAAACTAGTTGTATAGCAATTTTTTTTAAACGTATATGGGGATATTAACCGACTACACTATGTTGGTATTATTTAAAGGGGATATCCCATTTTGCTATCCACTCAGCTACATTTATTATGAAATGAATGGGGAGAACTGAGCAAGCCCAGCTATCCCCTTTCTCTGAGATCAGCTTGTATTAAGCTAGAAGGTGGTGTTAGACCTAAACAGACCTCACCCTTGTAAGCACAGTATGGTGGCATTAACATAAAAGATATTCTATGGAATTGCAAAAATATCTCCAAAAACACTCTCAGATTTGAATATGCAAAAATGTCTTTATTTGTTCAATATGTTAGTCACAGCGCATAATCAAAAACTTGTGGTCCGGGTAAAAGACACATCACAGAACTTGTTAGTCATAACATAAAGCATCAACCCCAACATTTCTGGTCAGGAGACCTTTATCACGGGTATCTCTCATTGATGTCCATACAGTAAGTATCTGGTCCCCTGAAGGAGTACTGAAGGACCAGCAACTTTCACTATGGACATGAATTAGAGATACTCTTGGTAAAGGTCTTCTGACTGGAAACGCTGAGGATGAGGCTCTTTGATATGATTAATAAGTTTTGTGATGTATCTTTCACCCGGACCATAAGTCTTTAATTGTGTGCTGAGACTAATATATTGCAAAATGAGGCATTTTTGCATACTGAAATCTGAGAGTGCCGATGGAGATATTTTTAAGATTTAAAGGAGTTGTCTCACTAAAGGCTTTCAGCCTACCTCAGTGTGTCTGGCAGCATAGGATTTTTAAATTCAGGGGCGTGCTTCTTGTCTGCCTCTTCTCCTCCCTCCTCCCCTCAGCACACAGACAGCTCTCCTCCTCTGACTGCAGTAACTTCTATACAGCAGAGGGAGGATGAGGGGGTTTGCTGCCAGAGTTAACCCTGTGTGTGCCTGCCTAGATCTGCTGCTCACTGCTGGATCAGCTACACTGTGTTGCTGCTGGGTCCGAGCTCTTGCTGCTCCTCTATACAGAGTCAGGAGACAGGAGAGGGCTGATCTATGTGTGTGCAGAGGTCTGTGAAGCTGTGTATGCTAATAGCAGAGCAGGGGGGGATGTAAGTATTCCTATACCCCCTGCTTAGCATATCTCCATGGACATCTCAAGCAACAACAAACAAACCCTGTCAGAACAGACACAGGACAGCTGTGAAGTGTGTTACTATAATCACGATGTGTCACTAATACAGCAGAGCAGGGAGGGATATGAAGCGTTCACATGCCCCCGTGATCTGTTCTGTTAGTATAGCCAAAGCTCCACAGACACATCATGATTATAGTAACACACTTCACTGCTATCACATCTTCTGGCTACAGATCAGCCTCACCTCTGCTCTCCTCAATCTGTGTGGAGAGCAGGAGTGAGCAGGCACACACAGGGTTAATCCAGGGAGCACAGCTACACAGACACAGAAGCCAGAGCCCTCCCCTACAGAAGCATCACAAGTGGCCTCATACTGTGCGGTAGGGACTCATGCTGTGCTTTGACCTGTATTGAGAAGCTGATGAGTCACCAGCACTGACAGCCAGTGAGATAAAAATCAACAGTTCGGCTGCTATAGTGATTTGAGGAGCTGATGCACTCCTACTACCAGGAATAACTCAAAATCGGTAGGACATTTGTAATGAACATATATTGCAAAGCTGCTTGTTTTTTAAAGATCTTTTAATAAAACCCAATCATTGTAGCGAGACAACCCCTTTAAGGTGACAATGAACACCTCAGTAATTTACAGGAGTGCCGGACCATGGGACTGTAGTATTCTATAGAGTTGCTGCTGACATCAGTTTATTATTGTTGCCCTTATGGTGGTGGTGTCACTGAATAGCGTTGGCAATTGTTAGGAAATGTTATTTTGGGCTACATACGGCATTTATCCTTTGGTCACCATACTGGATTTTGCTTATTATTAGACATTGTTTTGTATGTATATCTATACACTGTATAAGGCTATGTTCACATGGCAATGACTGGGACATATTTCAGCCCGTAATTAGTGCTGTACTGCGCTCAAATACGGGCGAAATAGGTCCCAGTCATTACGATAATCCACAGTTCTCATAGAGAACTATGGATTACGCCTCCTCTCCCCGTTCGCCGTATTGTGCCATACTGGATGTTGCTTATTATTAGACATTGTTTTGTATGTATATCTATACACTGTATAAGGCTATGTTCACAAAGCAATGACTGGGACATATTTCAGCCTGTAATTCGCTCCGTACTGCGCTCAAATACGGGCGAAATACGTCCCGGTCATTACGGTAATCCATAGTTCTAATAGAGAACTATGGATTACGCCTCCTCTCCCCGCTCGCACAATACGGCGAGTGGGGAGATAAGTGACATGTCAATTATTCACGGCGTATACGCGCCGAGAATAATGAATGTCTATGGGGCCGACGGGTTACCGGCCCCCCACCCCCGTTCCCGAGCACATGGCGTAATTGCGGGTGAAATACATCCCACAATTACGCCGTGAATAAGCCATGTGAACCCTGCCTAACTGTATACCATATGAGGGCAGAAAACTACCAAAAATACAAAAGTACATATATACAAAACTTTTTATTAATTTCCAAATGTATAGTAAAAACACAAAAATACAAAGACCAAATACATATAGCTAAAAATGGTGGTGCCACAAAGATACAACCCCACAGTAGGTGGTATGCATAAGGTGCATAATCATGTCAAATAAGTAACATAGTATATAACCAAATAAACATATAAATATACAAACAGTCAATGATATATCACCATATAATCACCCATAGTAAGAGCGCATACCCCCCCAGAGGAGGCACAGACAGACCCCAACGCGCGTTTCTCCACACCTGGCTTCGTCAGGGGGTGTGGAGGCCAGGTGTGGAGAAACGCGCGTTGGGGTCTGTCTGTGCCTCCTCTGGGTGGGTATGCGCTCTTACTATGGGTGATTATATGGTGATATATCATTGACTGTTTGTATATTTATATGTATATTTGGTTATATACTATGTTACTTATTTGACATGATTATGCACCTTATGCATACCACCTACTGTGGGGTTGTATCTTTGTGGCACCACCATTTTTAGCTATATGTATTTGGTCTTTGTATTTTTGTGTTTTTACTATACATTTGGAAATTAATAAAAAGTTTTGTATATATGTACTTTTGTATTTTTGGTAGTTTTTTATATATTGGTGCTGGTTCAAATTGTGGTTTACTACCTTGTTTTATTATGATTTTTTAATATATTGGCGTTGTCATATGAGGGCAGAACAACCACAGACAATTATGCAAAGCGCAGTATCCAGCATAAGACACACCCTGCACAGAACCCCTTTAGCTCTTGGATGTGGACATGTATTATTACCATTATAGAGAGTATTTAAACAATAAGGGCGACATTTCCCAACATAGCAACGCCAGTTTTTTGGTCTATATTGTGCTAAAGCCGCTTTTGATGCCATATTTTGGATGTAAATGAACTTTCGTACACCAAAACTAGGCGGATTATATGCCGGGAACAACACAGTGTAATGCGCCTAAAAATGATGCGCTGTGCACCTCCATAATGAAATGCGCCAATTGAGGCGCATAGCACACCATTACATTATGATTCTAATGATATGCTATGTGCCACGATTTGCTCTAATCATGGCACAAAACATTTCATTGGTAGAGTATGTAATGGCCCTATCGAAGCACATTGCATACAGAAGCACATAGCTTATCTTTACAAGTATATGAAATGCGCCTAACACATACTGGTAATGTGCCTAACATGTACTTGTAAAATGTGAAATGCACCTAACACATATACACTTGTAATGATGTACTATGCGCCTCAATAGGCGCATTTTGTTATGGAGGTGCACAGCGCCTCATTTTTAGGCACACTATGTTTACTATGTATACCACCTGACGGCAGATTTTTGATAGGGTCGAACTTTCTGGCTCACTTTACACTTATTTAATGCGTCTAAAAACTGACATAGCACCATCAATTTTTGGACATTTCGCCCAAAGTATATATGACAATCTTCTACTATGCACAAACATCTCTTTAGTAACCATTTTATGTAATAGGTTTCTGTCACTATTTGTAAACTTTTCTTTATTTAATAATCACAATTTTATGAAGATAGATATATAATGTATACCATGATAACATTCCCTTCTAGGATATAATTGCTGGGTTTAATTTTAATTGCCCTTGAGGTTTTGGTGCCAGGGTAAGAGGGAAATATGATTCTATGTAAGAGCTGTTAGCAATTAAATTGAGGCAGTTATCATTTTTCTTTACCTATTCTACCTTTCATAAATCTGTAGCTCTTGGTATAATGTTTTATGGCCAGGGAATGCTGAGATTGTAATAAATGTCTGTTAGATTTATCCATCAAAAAGTTCTACTGTGAAAAAAGAATAAATATTGGCAGAAGAAGGCAAAACTTATTGTACAAGTAACATGGTCCTTTAATCTGTTTATCCTATGAAGAGCTTCTACCACAGACAAAGAAGGAGGCTGTTCTGGGAATCATTGCGATTAAAGGGGTAAACCATAGATCCTGACATTCTTATCACCCAAAAAATTTTTTTTAGCTTAAAGGGGTTTTACCATTATCTCATTTCATACCTCCTGCATCCAGCTCTTCAGCTCTGTGTGCTCAGAGGGGGGCGTATGTGATTTGATTGAATTGCATATCATGTGATCTGCAGGATGACATCACCATGCCTTTCCTCTCTTAAGTCAAAGAAAGGTTTAGTTATGTGTAGAATTGTAAGTAGCTACATTGTAGTTCAGAGGTAAAGTTTTTGCCTCCAGGCACAAGGCTCCTAGGTTCAAATCCGTGCAGGAACCAAACCCGTGGATTTTTTTTCTCTTTATCAATGCACTTACCTCATTGAGATTTATGTTGTTTTTTTTTAATTTATTTGCACTGTTTGACTAATTACTAAGGAGTACAGAAGACAGGAGTAGAATGACAGCACCTGTGGTTTGAACACTCAGTAGCTTCCTGGAAGGAAAGGTGATGTCTGAGCATGTGCGACCAGGACTGAGGAGCTCTCAGCCTGGTCATATACCCTAGAGACAGGCTGTAAACAATGCATTACTGAAGGATCAGCTAAAACAAAACCGGTGCAGAATTTTTAATAATGATGAATGGTGAAAATGTTTATTATTTAATTTACAATCTTCCCACGTCAATTTTACTTTGTAGCAAAACTCTTTTAAATTGTCAGATTTTGATTAATATTTTTTAAACATCTCTAATGTGAGCAAAGCAGGAAGTCCCAGCAAAAGTTTTAACTAATTGGCACTAAAATAAAAAAAAAAAGAAGCTAATCACATACAATTAATAAAATCTTTTTCTATGTCTTTGAGATTAGTTTTAGAGAAAGCCATTGACTTCCATATTAAATAGGCTTTGTTAAAAAAAACGTAGAAAACACCTATGTGAGATGTTTTTGATTGACAAGGTTCAGACTAAGGTATAAACAGAGCGCATAAGGTTCAACATTTATTATTTTCTCCAGAAACAGTGCCATTTTTGTCCATAGGCTGTGTTTCATATAAGAGCTCTGTTCACACCAGATATAGCTTGCATTAGTAGTGCTGTTCCAGAAAAAAAAGCTCACGACTTTTTATAATCCTATCTTTTTCTACCTACCATCCTTCCCAGGTTGCCAAAGCTTTTTTCAATTGATTGAAATTTATTCCCATATCATTCTTGATGGTATCTAACCACTAGGCCTTTTGTCTCCTTTGTTTCCTTTTACCATTAAAAAACTCAAGTTGTAACTTCTTTTCTAGTGAATCCACTCTCATCACAAGAGCAAAATCAATCAGCTTCTGTCTGGTGATCTTGCCTTCAAGGGACAATACTGGGTTTATACGATGAAGAACATCTTTGTTGGTGATTCTAGATACAAACCTCTAAAGGCATTGTCTTACTGAGATAATTCCCTTCCAGGTCTTATTGGGCCTTAAGTTTGAAGTAGCAAATTATCTCTTATGAGCTGGAGCAGAAAGCTGCTAAGTTTCAATGACTCTAGCTCTAGCAGATGTGGGCTATTTATTAAATAAGTAGACATCAATTCTTTGAACTTTGGGAGACATGTATGATCCTGGCTCCGACTTGCCAGTTCTACCTCTGTTTTTAATAGTGTATGATACAACAGTATATATGAATGTATCTCGCAGCACTTTATAAATGTGTCCTGTTCTATGCCAAAAGGAGTCTTAGTCATGTAACTTTGAAACTGGCATGGATTTGTATTACAGTTTTGCGCTAATCTTTGGTGCATTTTTGGTGGATTGTATGACTCTGGCGAGACACGCTCTTTCATCTTTGGCGCGTTCAAAAGTGTTGTGTCTGTCGCAGATTGTGCCAAGTTTTGGCGTACAATGTCTCATACATCTATAGACTAAATGGTGTTCTACTTCTATTTTGGGTAGCTTGATATTTGCCATTACCATCCAATATCAGCAGCACACTACTAGCACTAAAAAAACAATCAAATAGAACATAGGAATTTTTGGAAAAGCATTTCTGCTACTTTGAATACACGAAAAATGTGAGGTTCTTAGTGTACATTTTTGCTCAAAATTGTATAAGTCCACCTGCCATTGGCAAAGCAACCTCAATACAGGTGGGAACCTACTATATGTTACCTCTCTTGGTGCCTGTTCAGACCTCCACATTTCAGGGAGAGTAGATTCCGGCTACAAGCTACTCTGCATTTATTTAAAAACCTATGAAGGTGGGTGGAGTGCAAAAGCCAAAGCCAAACAGTCTAGAAAAACAATGTTTGGTGCAAACCAAAACTTGTTTTTCTAGCCTATATTTGCAAGATCTGTGTATTTGCTTATGAAAAGGGACAGAATTTTGACACAGGCATAACTTCTTGGCTTTCCAGCAAAAACTAGGTAACTTACACCATAATTGCTTGGGATGAGTGTTGAATACCACTAACTAACTAACTATGACACTTTGAACTGTGATCTGGATTACCTAATTCATCTAGAATAAGGCGGGTGTCACAACACGCTCCTCTTCCACTCCTGTCTGCTGCCTGTGACCAGTGTGCGTATACCTTACCTAAGGCACGTGTACACCGGCTCTGTGAGATTTTAATGGCCAGCGCAATTAGTGATGTCCAATGGCTGGCCATCTGCCCCTTCGTAAAGAACTTGCCCCCTGCATCATGTGCCAGATTGTTGCTGTACCGGTGTCAGAGTTTGCCTCGTTAACTGTTATGCATTTCCTATTGTTTGACCTTCTGCAACAGACTTTGACTATGCTTTGCCTGCCGCATGCCCTGAACTCCTTTCCTGTGACCCAGATTATGCCTCTGCCTGCTCCCTCTGTACCACGTTTGGAGCTTTGGCTGTCACATTAGGGGTAGCGGCCTGGGAGTCCCTCACTGGGCTCTGGGCTCTGGTGAATAACAGGGGACTCCCTAGAGCTCCCTGGCCTGGTTTATGCCACCTCTCGCGGTGACCCAGCGGATTCACATGAGTAGCCATTACAGTACAGTCTGGCCATATATCCCACCATGGTGCCTTTACCGTACATCTAGCATGTCGCATACGTGGTTACTCGCCTAAACACCCACCAAGAGCAGCTCTATGAGATGCTTCAGTCAATTTCCATAGGGTTCTAAGAAGTTGCACCTGCACCTACCATGGCCCCACCTCCACCTGCCTTCTCCAGTCCTGGTCTGCACCTGACCCCAAGAAATGCCGTGGGTTTCCCAACCAGTGCACAGCTCATTTTGAGCTCCTGGTGCATCAGTTTTGTACAGATTGAGTCAAGGTGGCCTTCATTATTAGTCTGCTGGAGAACCATTAATGACTAATGTGCAAGAATTTTTGTCCTCCTTCCACAAGGTTTTTGAAGAACCTGGCCGCAAATCCTCTGCCGCAGCGTCCCTGCTTCTTTAACATCAAGGTGATTCCATAGTGTGCCAATACAAAATTCAGTTCTACACTTTGGCCTCTGAGTTAGCCTGGCATACTAAGTCTCTTGTAGTGGCCCTCTGGGAATGGCTTGCTGGGCGAATCAAGGATGAAGTGGCTGGTCATGATTTCCCAACAACCTCATCACTGTAGTCACCAGAATTGACATCCATGTTTCTGAGAGAGAATTAGAGCTTTGCCAGCACACAGAGTCCTTCCAGCCTCACAGTCTTCCTCGCCCCGCACCAGTTTTCCAAAGTCCTCCACAGTTAACATTCAAAGTGTCCTCAAGATAAACGTATGCAGGTGGAGAGAGTTTGCCTAACAGAAGAGGAATGCACCCCCAGGTGCAGTCTGAACCTTTGCCTATACTGTGGCAGCACTGGGCATTTCTTGATAGAATTCCCATTTTGCCGAAGTCCATCTAGGAGACCGCAGTGCTGGTCATCCTCAGCTCCCCATCTGGCCTCAGTTTTAAAGTCCCTGCCATCCTGATCTCTGGTTTCACAGGAAACGTAGTTCATTCTTCCATGGTTTTCAAGTTCCGTTTGCCAGTCATCTGTCTAGAAAGACCTCTGCTATTTTCTTCCATCAATGAGGAGGTCTTGAAAGACTCTGTTCTGTACGATACTGAACCGCTGTCACTACAGGTTGGAAAATTGTACAAGGAGAAAATTTAGTTTTACATTCTCCTATGCTCTGTTTCAGTGGTTCTCTGGGGCCTTTTGTGGTTGCAGCTTCAGGCCCCAGTATTGGACAGGAAATTGGGTGTGGTCACTAATTAGAGCCAGCGATGTCACTCACGCTACTTCAAGCCACCCCGTCTGGTGCAATCTACTTCTCTAATTATGCTCTCAACTTCGCTTCCAGTTCTTCCTGTTCCTCTGTCTGTGCCCGAACACCAGCTTGTGTCGGCTTGCATAAAAAGAAACCAGCATAAAGATGTAATTCGCAAGTTGCCCTCTCCTACTGGTACTTGTCAACAACCCTGGCTGTTTAGCACCTCCCATTTACCCTTGGTGACTCCCAAGTCCAAGAAGTTTCCTGTACCTGCCAACATAGCAGGCTTGAAGAAATTGTTGATCCTTTATGTCATCCAAAGGTTTCGGTGGATTTTGAATAAGAGGAAAGGATTTGGGAGGATACTATCATAATGCGTGCTGCAGTCCCCACTCCGGACTGCGGACACACTCATGTTGGCGCTCCCAGCTCTGACCAGCCTGCTGGCGTCTACTCAACACTCCACACTCCTGCTCCTCTCTCATCTGCTGTCTGTGACCAGTGCACATGTATTTCTTCCATAGGACGTGTGTGTGATGGCTGTGCGGGCTTTAAAGGGCCCATGCACTTAATGATGTCCAGTTGCTGGCCACCTGCCCCATTATAAGGAACTTCTCCCCCGGGTCTTGTGCCAGATTGTTCTTGTTCCTATGCTAGAGTTTGCCTTGTGAACCATTTTGTGCATTTTCTGGTGTTTGAACTTCTGCTACAGACTTTGACTATGCTTTGCCTGGTGCTTGCCCTGACCTTCTTGCCTGTGCCCTGGATTACTCCTCTGCCTGCTCTATCTGAACCACATTTGGCACTTTGACTGTCACTGCGACAGGGGTAGCGACCTGGGATTCCTCTGCAGCCCACCTCACAGCGGGCTCTGGTGAATAGTGTGGTGGCTCCTTAGTTTACACTTCCTGGCATGGTCTGTGTCACTTCTCGTGCTGACCCAGTGGATCCACACCAGTAGCTGTTACAGTTGGGTTCACATGCTTCGGTAAGTGCATGTACCAGGCAGTGGCTACATGGTTTTGCCATTGACTGTTACGTGCAGGCACAGTTTCTTCTGTATGCAGTTGCTGGAGTATGTGAACACAGCCTATGAGCTAATTTTTGGAAAACCTCTTTTGAAAAGTGTTTTAAAATTAGGCTTTGTATACATTAGAGCTTTGGCTCCATGAATGTCATTGACTTGTAAAACAACTTGTTGTGTTGTGCCAAGATGTCTGTTGTTGGGGGGAAAAAGTGCTTTCATGGAGCAGTATTTTTCCTGTAAAAAAAAAAAAAAAATAGAATCTTTTGATGGGGGGCCTTTTAAATAGACCCCGTGAAGTATATGTGAAAAAAAACCAAGAAAAAAAGGGCCCCCTTTAATTTAGTGAATAAGAGAATTTTGTTTTTTTCCCCCTTTGGGCAGCATGCGAAATAAAAAAACCCTTTATGCAAAGGACGGCATCAATATTACAAATATCACTGTGACAACCTGTTAACAAATGAAATGGTGCATAATAAGGTCACTTCCACAAATTGATATAAACTTCAGACTACAACAGTGTCAATTTTTCTCAAGTTGAATAGAGTGTATTGTTTTTTGCTGAACAAGTCATCCCAAATTTCCCTTGATCAATTTTGCCATAATCGAGGCCCATAAGCCATAACTCAAGCCGGTTCTGCTTTTTCCCCAATTACAATGGGGCATCTCATTTTTTAATGGGGTTTAAATCAAGCAAAAATTTCGGATAATTTTTTTTTAGGGGATGTGATAAAAGGAGAATGGGTCCATTGTAAATACTTTGGGGTTTGGAAAAGCATACAATCATTCTTTAAAAAAAGATTCAAAAAATTATGGCAAAAAAATTTTAAATGAAAAAATTTTTTTCAAACGGGAAAGGAAAATTGTTTTTAAAAATATAAATTACCATATTAAAAGTTTTAGCATATAGATCCCAAAAAGTGCGTGCTTAAGAAGGGCCCCGCTGTCAAATTTGGAAGGGGAAAAACGGGATATTTATTTTAGTTTTTAAATTAATTAAAAAATTTGGCAGGACATATATTAAAGGAAAATTCAGGAACAAATATAAGTTTCCCGTTGTAATTATTTATTAAAAGGGAAAGGTCTTTTCCCCCCAAAATTAATTTATTTCAAAGCGGGAAAATTAGTTGCAAAGTTTTTGGTTTAAATTGGGGGGGTGATAAACATTTAAAAGAACATAGGCTGGGTTTTGAAAAATAGGATTATGCAATTTAATTTAAATTTTGAGTAGGAGGGCTGGTGGCACATTTTTCATATAAACCACAAGTACTCCTGGTTCTTGCTGCCAAGAAAAGAAAAATAGCTGTAGGTACCCAGTGCTTTATGGTGGACCACCTGTTTTCTTATAGAGAAAGACTAATGAAGATGTATTTTAGATACTATTGAATACTGTAAATGACAGTGTTTTAAAAAAAAAAATTTTAAATAAACATAAAAAGTTTTTCAATGTAGTTTGGTACCCCAAGGAAATGTAATGAACGGAAAAAGCCCTTAAATATATTTTTTAATTTCCATGTGAATTAAAAAAATTCACCCAAATTTGTGTGAAAATGTATTAAAGGTAGAAATGTTTTGGACAGATATCCTTCTTCAAGCTTAACAGAATGCCAACTATACTATAATGACAGACGCTGGGTCCCAGAGCAATGGTTACCATGTGGGAGTCTGTGGAGCACTGTGCTATGCTTGCGGCTATTCTTTGAATAGTCATCTAGTTTCTGTCATTATCCCAAACTTTACATTCTGTTAGATCTGGAGTGATGACTATTTACTTTGTTTTATATTGCCTTGTGGATTGGAAGGCTAACCCCCATAGCTTGGCACTCAGAGCCAAACTGTGAAGGAGAGTTTGCCCTTTCAATGGTTTTTTTGGAGTTAATAATAAAGTGTTTTACGGGTTCCCCCACTTGTCCTTTTTTGCCTACTTTGTTTTTTCAGCCCCCAACCCAGTCCCAAAAGTGTGCATTTGCAATGCCCAAAAAAAAATTTGCTTTCCCAATGCTTATTTTAGCGGGTTCATCCTTTTTGACAACAGTACGGGAAAAACCATTACTGGTATTTAATGGGACAGTGTCCTTTTAAAAATCCTGCATGTTTTTGGAGTACAAGGAAAACTGGAGTACATGGAGGAAACCCATGCGAACAAAGGGAAAAGATTTAAAGGGGTTTTGCCACGATCCCCAAACTCTTTTTTCCCCGCATCCAGCTCTTTAGCCCCGTTTTGGTATAAGGGGTGTGTGAATTTTTTTTGAATTGCATATCATGGACCCCCCAGGATTTCAAACCCCATGCCTTTTTCCCCTCTTAAATTTAAAGAAAAAGGGCTGTTTTTTGTGTAGAACGTAAGTAGTACATTGTAGCTCAGAGGCAAAATTTTTGCCTCCAGGCAACCCAAGGGGGCCCTCGGTTCAAATCCGTTAGAACCAAACCTGTGGGTTTTATTTTCTTTAACAATGCACAAACCCCGTTTGAGGTTTCTTTTTTTAATTTATTTGCACTGTTTGACTAATTACTAAGGAGTACAGAGGACGGGAGTAGAGTGACAGAACCTGGGGTTGAACACTCAGTAGCTACCTGAGAAGAGAGTTGATGTCTGAGCATGTCTGGCCAGACTGAGGAGCTCTCAGCTCTGGTCGTATCACCTGGAGACGAGCTGTAAACAATGGATCACTAAAGGAGCAGCTAAAACAAAAACGGTCCAGAATTTTTAATAATGATGAATGGTAAAAAGGTTTATTAATTAATTTACAAACTTCCCACGTCAATTTTACTTCGTGGCAAAACCCCTTTAAGGTTCATGCAGATGTTGACTGTAGTGGGATTTGAACCCAAGAGCACAGCATTGTAAGGCAACAGTAATAACCACTGAGCCACTGCTCAGTAGCGGTGATCTTATTCAATATGCACTATTACTGCTGATGTTATATGAAGGACTGTTAAAACTCACTCTGCCTGGGACAGCACAAAGTTATCACTTTGGAATTTCAATTACACTTTGATGTAATGTAAGCTACAAAAAGGGTATAGAATTTATCACGCTTAAAAAACTCTTGCGCTTTACGCTTATAAAAATGAGAGTGTGACATTGAAGGTCTATTGTCAGTCAGTGGAGGATATAAAGTTACGCACACCTAAGGATGTGGTTGCTCACATGGAAAGGTTAGTAATAGACCAACAATCAGGGATTTTTCCCTTTGTAATGTCAATCAGTAGCTTGGATGATAATACAATATGGTCACTATCTGATATTATTGCTTTCACACTATTGTGTCTCATATTATTTTATATCACCGTGGTCTGGCATTATTGGGTACTTGGAATTGCCACCTCTTTGACTAGATGGATTTTGGCATGTCAATACATATCCCTCAAATGCTGAAGTTTGGTTCAAAACTGATTTTAGCCAGCTTTATTCATCCTTCATCACCAGGGCCGCCATAAGGACAGTGCACGTCCTTGCAACGGGCATACAATTAAGATGAACGGCAGGGCGGGGGAGCTGTGCGCTCCCTGCCCCTGCTGTACGTGGCTGTGCAGGCGACATGAGGAAGTGACGTTATCACGCCTCCTGCCTAGCTTCCTGTCCTAGGCCCCAAGCCTAAAGCAGCAGGCTTGGGGCTGGGAGCAGAGAGAGATGCCGGCGGAGCGCAGAAAGGTGAGTACTGACCAACAGGGGCCCATGAGCTACAGAGGGAGCCCTAAGCTACGGAGGGCGCCCTAAACTACAAAGGGGGTCATAAACTACAAAGTGGGTCCTAAGTTACAGAGAAGGCCTTAAGCTACAGAAGGAGCCCTAAGCTACAGAGGGGGCCTAAACTACCTACAGGGGGCCCTAAACTGCCTCCAGGGGGGCCTGAGCTACACAGGGGGTGGGGCGGAGCCTGGGTGTGCAGAGAGATGAGAGGGGAGGCTGGGGCGGGGCGGCAGGGGTGGGGGGGGCAGACGCTCCAGCTGTATGGGGCCCCAAAATATCTGATGGCGGCCTTGTTCATCACACCGTAACCAGTCCTTGCACAATAGGCACAACATAAACCCTAGGCTGTCTATCCTCTTACTAAACATTAATATCCCTGTTTCAGTAACTCACAACCTTATTAAAGCACTCTCCTCCGTGTCTCTTAATGAGCCTAATTAACTCAAGAACTGGAGTGGAGTTGGATGTCTTTCTAGTTCTAGTTTTTAACCAGACACACATAGCAGAAAGCTGACATATTTCCTGCCTTACACAGTCAAGTGAATATATACTGTATGTGTGTGTAGATATATGTATATATACATGTGCATTTAATGCCCAGTAATATATTTGTAATAATAATTACATTTTTAGAATCATAAGCTGAGTATTCAATATTGTGGTTGGCTGAAGTGGCCACAAACCTTAGTGAAATTTGCTTTATGTTGCACTCATCTTAATGAAATGTTATGGGCATGCCTATGGTATGGGCATTCTCTCTGTTTTTTGGTATAAAATGGCCTTTTTAACGAGGTAATATGAGTCTTATTATGTGGGCCAGCATCATCTCGGAATTAAGACCTGCTGGCAGAATCTTATAATAAAGTAAACACTTTGCTAATATGCAATGCAAAACTTTTCTATCACAAAAGAAGAAAAGTTACCTAATGTCTTAACATGTTACATCTAAATGCTTCTAAAAAGTGTGAATATCAGTACAATTTTATTTGCATCTCTCCTGTTTGAAGTTCCCATAGATCTCTGCAAAGTCATTTCTTGAAGTTTTACATGACAAATCTGAACACGACTTTGTAGAAATAATGGTGTTAGATAAATTAGTATTCTGCTGTTACTAAATTCTAATTTGTCTGAAATTCAATCTTGATTCCAAATGGGTCTGTAGGATGTGTAAAACAATTGTGAATGATAGTTCAGAATTAATCTAATAAATTTGTCTTAAGGATGCATATAAAGTGCTTTATTAGCTTAAATCTATTCAGTATACATTAAATATGAACACGGCTGTATTTTCTATTAGGACTGCTAGGACTCATTTCAATATAGTCACCTGACATGGTAAAGAGAATTGATGCTGATCAGTTGAAAAGTCAGTAAAGCTACACAATCAAAGCCATTTCAGAAGAAGAAAGAGTTTTACTTTTAGAAAGTCTAATTGAATTAAAATGGGAATAGAGTTATTGTAGGTGTGCACCAATTAGCTACTTTGCAGGGAGTTTATTCAGTCCTTAAATGGTTTTTCCCCTTTTGTCCCTGAGTCAGACTGGGGCCCACCAGTGGAGTTGATTGTTGGGGCCCACCAGTGGAGCGGATTCCTGGGACCCTCCAGTGGACCTGATATTTGGGACCCACCAGTGGACCTGATTCTTGGGACACACTAGTGGAGTTGCTTCTTAGAGCCCATCCTACAGCTATTGTACATGACTCCACTTAATGCACATGACTCTTGCACTCTGCCTCCGGCTTTTTGCCTCTCTCTTTGAAAAGCAGCCCCTAGCCTGCCATGTCAATGTGCCCACTTGGGATTTCCTATGTTTCCCTGTAGGCTAGTACAAACGTGCTTGCCAATTGAAGACATATTATTTTAAGATATCACATTGACTGGGGCTCCACTGTTGTCTTCAATGAACCAGTTATTTTAGTTTCTAAATGATCAGATCCTACCATGGTTTAAAAAGAATCCAGCATGGTCACCAGCTCTTAAAGCCTAGTTTTCCATTGAATATATATTTCTTACCATTTTTTCATTGAAATCAATTATCTGACATGATTTATAGAGATTCAATTTTCCTTGGCTAAATGCAAAATCTGTAACAGGATCCACCCATCTACCATGTGCCAATACTAGTGCTTGCTTATGTGGCAGGGAAATATTTGATAGAGATCCCATTTGGTACCATGACTACCATTACTCCTATAGCTATGCACCTGATGATCAGAGAACAGGAGTTGTAGAAATCTTTGATCAGAGCCAATATAATTGTGATGTACAGCAAAAGCCGGGCAGTAATAAAGTTCTCAGTTCCTTAAGAAAACCCATTTATTTAGCAATGACTGCCTCATGAAGGTCTCATATTACCTTAGTCATAACCTTATAGAATTGCCGTTTCATCGGTTAAGAAATGCAGTACAGCATTACAACAATAATGTACTCCTTTATGCAGTGAACATTACAAGTTTCTCACCAGTCCTTGTTCTCCACAGTGCTGTGAAACACAGTTGTCTTTGCCACAAAATCTCATCACCTGTCAGTGTGTTACTGTGTGGCCCATTATCAATTGTCTTTGATTATGGTGCAAGGATTATAATTAATGTAAAGAAATAATTTGACATTTATAATTTCACTTTCATTTAACCTTAAAAACATTGTTTATTGACTATAAATCCTCATCAGGGCCACAAAATTCCCAATAATATTCTTCTACTCATTCCCCCAAGACACTAGTACCAGCAGTCACTGTCCCTGGTGCTCCGTAGACTTTACTCTTAAGTAGATTGTTCATTAAAAATAAATTGCATGAAATTGGGGCCAAGTTCTGCAAAAAAAGAACAAAAAACCCTGATACCTACTTGTCCCCCGCCTCTGTCCAGCAATTCAATTGTCTTCACTTCCGGGTTCTCACCCGACACAGAGGAAAGGATCACCCTCCATTCTCTTACAATGGAGCGCGAGCCTCTCCAGCATGTCAGAAGAAGAACCTGGAAGTGAAAAGGGAGGGTGTTTCAGAGCAGCAACCTTCCAGGGACAGGTAGTTAGGTATCAGTTTTGTTTCTTTTTTTTTGCCCACCCTGCCCCTAACTGCATGTCATTTTTTTCTAGTGGACAACCCCTTTAAGTATCAAGTAGGATAGTATTTGGGCATTCAGGGTAGCATCGTTTGTATTGCCTTAGTATTTGTATGATTTCATTTTTAATTCTGCAAGGTTTTCTACCTTTTTGTGCATTCAGAATGTGTTTATGAGCATTTTTTTACTCTCCAGCTTTTTCTTTAATAAACTGCAGGTAGGAAGTAGCAATTTGTCCATTTCAAGGACCTTTATTTCATGCCATCCATCTTTACTTCTCAAATTAGATAAACTTCAATTTAACTGTTGTTGATCAATTGTTTCCTCGGTAAGGCTGGAACAGTCGAAAGCTAAAACATGCTGTGTGAGATGATTGGCCCAAAATAAGATGGCCAGGGGAAAAGTCTGTTGAGTCTTTAAAAAGAAGATTAAATAATGAATGGCAGACTGAAGCAGACTATATGGAGCAATGCAACAAGACAGCTGTCTTCTTTAGCAAAGTCGGAATTTTCTGCTGCTTAATGCTCAAATGTTAATCAAATATAATATCTGCAGAAGGACAATGAAATGAACGCCTAACTCTATTTGCAAATCGTCTGTGGATTTTAATGAACTACAGAATCCGTTTTTCAACAATCACAAAAAGTGCATTATTTGGAATCGCTGGAGTTTTGTAAGAGTGGGATCAAACTCGTATGGATTAGTTGTACTATTCATAAATTATTTGTCAACGTTAAAGTAAACCTTCGGGTGGAGGGAGGAATGAGGATCTTTATGCTTCAATAGTAAATGCGCTAATGGCTTATATCTATGATCTTGAAAGTAGATGACGCTACAGCTGCAGAGTATTACCTTCTTATTGCATATAAATACAGAATTCTTAAAGGAACACTACCATCAATTTATTTTTCACATATTGATGAGCAATATAGGACTATTTCTTGTAGTTTTTTTAAATTTTTAAATTAGGTGGTTGAATTTTTATGTAATTTTTCAAAGTTTCCCCATGCCCATTACTTCCTGGTTTGACCTTCTCTCTGTGGGTCGGAGAGAGCTAACTATTATCAGCAGGATCCAGTAAGTGGAGAAAGCTGGAGTTCCCCCCAGTGCAGAAAATGATTACCCTTTGCTCTTGTCATTGACCTGTTGATCTGGACTAATCTTTATCTAGTCATGTCCAGAGCACCGCCCTTCATTCATTCACATACAGGGTCAGATAGCAGTGGGCTGTGAGTGGCCAGAGAAGAGAATTTCCTGAAACGGGACTACCCCTTTAATAAAAATCCAGTTATCTGATGGAAGTGCCTATTCAAACCTTTGTCTTACACTCTGGTAGAGTTCACGGATCTTCTTTGAGAACTTAATTTTAATGGCCTATCAATAGGATAGACCATAACTGTTTGATTAGCTGGGCTCTGACACCAAGGATTCCCATTGAGCAGCAGAATGAAACGTTGGGGAATGACTTCCCTTTGTGCTAAGTTTAGAAAATCCATTTTCATATAGTCTGTACGTGAGTTATGAGAACTCCTTTTTTTGTGAGGGAAGACTAGTTAGAAAGGGCATCTCTTAGGGTATGTTCATACTGTGTAAATTTTTGCTTGTTTTGGGGAGTATTTTGCACTGAAATACGCCCCAAAATATGATTCTAGAAATGTTCTATGCAGCTCTCATTTATTCCAAAGTAAAATACATGCTGTCATTAACACAACATGTATTTTCCAAGTGTAATTGCACCAGGTATTTTGGAATGCTTTTCCTGGCATAAATTTAAGTGCCTTATCAATTCTTGAGGTGTTTCTACCAGTAAAATCCCATAGAAATAATGGTAGAGCATGTAGACGCCACCATATGTGCTCCACACTTTCACTTCAAAATATGCCTTTCATTAGGTGCATTTTGAGACTCATTTTGAGGCATAAATTTACATGTATGAACATTGTCCTGTTCTGCATTGCACAAAAACACATTGATTTGAATGGCTACTTGTAATGCCTAATGTGCCCTGTAATAGTGCTGTGGGGAAGCTGAACACTTATGGCTAGGTTTTTCTACAAATAGTAGCTAATTGTTAGGAGTTCCAACAAAGGGACACTTTGTGATCCTATTGTGATCAGGGGAATTTTCTAACAAGTAGCGATTGACTAAAACCGGCAACCCCATTAAGAATATTCAATAGTTTTAGCCTACAAAACATTTCCATGTTTTACACAAATGGTGAGAAGACATTTATGGTGATTAATTCCTTACTATTGTAACGGCAGGAGCAGTGGATCCTCTGGACCACCGCAAGCGGTGGTAACGGCCACGCCAGGGAGCGGAGTCTAAGTAGGTCCTGGTATTCATCATGAGGGACTTGCTGCAGCGGGAGTCCTACCAGGTCGCTACCCCTGACGTGACTAGCTTGCGATGGCAGCCGAGGCGCAGCAAGGTACCAAATCGTGAGAAAAAAATCGTAGACGAAGACAGGCAAACAGGTCAGGGCAGGCGGCGGAGATTCGTGGTCGAGAAACGTGGCACAGGGTTGGTAACACAGACGAGACAGGAACTGCACAACGACAGCTTTTTCTGAAGGCATGTGGCACTAAAGATCCAGCAGGGACGTGCTGGAGGTGCTACCATTATGTAGGGTCAGCGGCCGGTAATCAACCAATTACCGGTGCACTGGCCCTTTAAATCTGAGAGCGCCGGCGCATGCACGCCCTAGTGAGCGGGGACGTGGGGAAGCAGGAGTGTGGCTGGGTAAGTATGCCCTCACGGGGGAAGAGTGCGCCTGCGCCCCGACACGCAGACTGCGGCGCCACACGTCCCTGAAGCAGCAGGGACACGAGTGCGCCTGCAGCCTGACCTGCGGGACCACTCGTAACACCTATTGCTAAGCATTAAGTAAAAATTGTTGGACTGTATATTCTCTACTAGAAATTTTAAAGATATTATAAGTCACAGAGGAGCAATGGCATTATAAAAGCTCTGTAAAAGCCTAGAGGGGATTTTCTGTCCTTTATTGATTAATATAAAACCTCTTCTTGTATTTTATAAAGAAGGTTATGCAGAGGTGTAAAATATGGAGTTCTCCTGCAGCTTAATGAATGTGTCTATTATGTGGGACGCAGAACTGTGTAATACACACTGCAGCTGCTGAAGATCCACTTTTTTCAATGTTCTAATATACAAATGTAAGTTACAATCAAGAATCTGCCTGCAGAAAATGTCTGCAGGAAGCAGTAAGGTGTCTATAAAGTCCCCGTATTCTATTAATAATTATTTATAATCAGCTAAATGTTGAATATATGTTTATACAAATTGTCACGGTTCGTGCCGTGGTCTCTGTTCTGGGCCGTAGACATGGCCGTGTTTCTGTTCTTGTCCTTATGCCATGGCCTCTGCTGCGAACCGCGGACGTACCTGTGTTCCTAACGCAGTTCTGGTTCCTATTGCGGTGCCGCTGTCACCGTGAGCGCTCCTGTCGCCGCTGTTTACCCACCTGCGGTTGCTGTGCGGCTTTTCACATGCTGGCAATGCTGCTCATCCATCTTGGCTGATGACCTAATTCATTGTATATCTATAGAGGGCGGCGGCCACATTTTTGCCTTCCTTTATTCCCACAGTGTGCAGCGGGGTTGGGCTTCCTCTACCAATCCCCTTCCACCTGTGTGGTTATAAGCCTGCTTCTCCCTATACTCCCTGCCTGATCCTTGTTGTTTTGTTATGGGCTCATGGTGTGTTATGGTGGTGGCGTGTCTCATGTTTGTTAGTGGTCTGGTGTGTGCTGTCTTGTTGGTTAGTCGCCATGCTGGTTTCCATGTGTCTGTTTGTATCTTTGTCCGTGAGCTTCCTTGCCATGTTTCGTGCCTGTGTTCTTGCTATGTTTATGCCTTAGTTCCTAGCCAGTGTCCTAGCTTTCGTATCTGCTCATGTTCTTGGTGTTGGTTGTAGTCAATGTTTTGTACCTTGCCTTCCATTTAACCTTCCAGTTTGGCATCCATTTAGTCATGTCTTTGTCTGTTCTGTACCTGCACATATCTACTCCTAGTCTACTATATCTTTGTCCCTAATCCTGTAGGTGCCTAGCTTTGGCACTTCTGCCCTGTCTGGTCAGCTGCCACTGCTGGGGACTGGCACCTGGCGACCGTTGGGGAAGCCATCCTTACCATCAAAGGCTCTGTGAAGATCCTGATGGCCGCTTAGTTACGTCCCCTTGGACCAAGCCCGCAGTGGTACATTGGGTCCACTAACCGCTTTACCTGCTCATCTGTTACACAAATATTATTTATAGACACATCAAAGACAAGTCTCCATTGATATGTATATATTATGTCAAAAGGGTCTTACCAGCTCAGACATTTATGGCGTATCTATAGGTTATAACATAAAGTTCTGGGTGACAAATCTATCTCAAGATCAATTTCCAAAAGCTCCCTGTTCAAAAGGAAAAAGTGGTTGTGCTTGCATTGTTACTGTCAAATTATTCCAATAGGAGTTCTAAGTACAGAGTAAGCAGTTTTACCCACAGCTATTAGATATTTATGGCATATCCTATCAAAATGCTGTACAGTTCTGAGATTGGAACATCCATTTAACTGTCCTAATCAAAATTTCATTGACTCAGTAGGCAATGTCAAAAACAGAAAAAGAATAATTATGTAAAATATGTAACCAATATAGTCACTTGATTGTAAAGGATATGGACACCTTTGCATGGAATTTTATATTATTTGTTTCCTAAATGCAAAATTAAGCAACTTTCTAAATACTATTCTTTAAAATTTTCATACCATTTAGCTGCAGTGGAGCCTGTGCAATTCTTTCATGTGGCTGACTGTCCTGCAGAATCTCAAACAAATCCTGCACGGCTCTACACCTGCTTCTGAGAGGCTCTCTGCTCTCCCATCTCCCTTGTTTCAGTGGCAGAGATAGAGAGGAAGATTTACATGGCAGATCAGAGCCGGGAGGGTGGGAACACATACAAAAACAGCAGTTCATACAAGCTGTAAATAGGAAGAAAAGAACACACAAGACAGCGTGCAGGGGAAAATCCTTGTGGAGAGATAAATCAGAAAACCCAAAACAAACTAGACTTGAAAAAATACAGACCTTATATCCTATCCAATATGTATTACTGGGAAGATGCAATCATATAGTCTAAAGCTAGGAGAAATTGCAACATCGTGGGGAGTGGAGGTGTGTCTGATAAATAATGAAGGAAGGAAGATTGGAGACTTAAAGGGGTTGTCTCACTACAAGGATGGCTTTTTATGTTAAAGATCTTGCAAAGACAAGTCACTTTGCAATATGTGTCCATTAACAGTATTGTTCCTATTTCTAGATATCCCCTCTTGTATGCGCTGCATCAGCTCCTCAGGTCGCTATAGCTACAGACCTGTTTGATCTATCCTGATAGGCTGTCAGCACTGGTTGCTATAGCTACAGACCTGGCTTCTACTGCAGCCTAGTGGAAGCCAGTAAACACACTCCCGAATTCAAAGTGAAACCAAGAAAACAGGACTGAGGTTAAATGAATCAATGTAGTGAGACAACCCCTTTAACATTTTAGTAATTTTTTTACTCAAAGTTATCCCTTACCTATGCAAAAAATATTTGTTTCCATTTCAAAGTTGTTTATAACCTTTCATTTTAAATGTATTTATATGTTATGTTATTGCATTTTATTACATGGCTCCCACCCTGCTAGGATGTATGCACAGTAATCTCTCTTAACTGTTATCCGGCCTTACAATGGTTCATTCTGGACTATGTAAATGTGAGGATGGATTTATACGACTTTATATTAAAAGTGCTTTTTACTATTTTTTTGGGGGCCTAAAGGCTAAGGTGGTATCACTGTTGCAAGGGTCATAGGTTTGATTCCAACAAAGAGCGACATTTACATACAGTTTGTACTTTTTCTCTGTGTTTGTAAAATAACGTAAACTAGGGCTACTGGTTCTGCATGTTAGTGGCAGAAGATAAAAAGCTAACAACATTAAAGGGGTTGTCTCACTAGATTGATCCATCTAACAGTCCTGTTTTATTTGTTTCGTTTTGAATTCGGGGGCGTGTTTACTGGCTTCCACTAGGCTGCAGTAGAAGCCAGGTCTGTAGCGATAGCGACCAGTGCTGGCAGCCTATCAGGAGAGATTGAATAGGTCTGTAACTATAGCAACCTGAGGAGCTGATGCAACCCAGACAAGAGGGGATATCTAGGAATAGGTAGGACACTGTTAATGGAAATATATTGCAAAGTGACTTGTTTTTGAAAGATCTTTAACGTACAAAGCAATCCTTGTAGTGAGACAACCCCTTTAAAGATGAAAATTACCCATAGGAGGTGCTGAATGTTTAATATATATATATATTGGGGCCTAAAGGCTCAGGTGGTATCACTGTTGCAAGGGTCATAGGTTTGATTCCAGCAAAGGGCGACATTTACATACAGTTTTTTTACCTACAGTTTTCTATGTGTTTGGATGGGTTTCCTGCAGATATTCTTATTTCGACCCAACACCAAAAAATATGCTAAGAGGTCATTTGGAATTTAGATTGTGAGCCACAATAGAGACAGGGACTAATGACAGCGATGATTATCTCTTTACAGAGTTCCAAAATATATTGTAAAATATTGTATATATACCACTTTACATAGTCCCGATATATTTTGGAACACTAAAAAAAAGAAAAGATTTTGGAACTCTGTAAAGAGATAATCATCGCTGGTATTTGTCCCTGTCTCTATTGTGGCTCACAATCTAAATTCCAAATGACCTCTTAGCATATTTTTTGGTGTTGGGTCGAAATAAGAATATCTGCAGGAAACCCATACAAACACGGGGAAAAGTACAGACTGTATGTAAATGTTGCCCTTTGTAGGACTCAAACCTATGACCCTTGCAACAGTGACACCACCTGAGCCTTTAGGCCCCAATATATATGTTACACATTCAGCACCTCCTATAGGTAGTTTTCATCTTTAACGTTGTTAGCTTTTTATCTGCTGCTACTAATATGCAGAACCAGAAGCCCTAGTTTACGTTGGGTAATTGTTGAATGCTATTAATGATCAGACATTATAATGAATGTTTGTCCAATCAGCAATTAATTTACACAGAAAGTTAATGATTATGTACCATTCGCTTTTGAAAAACACAGCAATAATATATTAACAGTGCAGCATATTAATAAAACCGCTGATGACTGCAAATGAAGGATGTTGATTTATATTTCTGAAGATGCGAAAGAGTGTAAGATTATAGCAAACAAATCTTATCCTTATGTAAATGCCGTGTGGCTGGCGTTATAGCTTTCAGCAGCCAAAACAATTAGACTTTTTGCATGAGGTATTAAAATTGTGTGAGAATCACCTGGGGAGGCGCTATATTATATCTCTACCTAAATATAAAATATAGGCCCCATGTGTGAATACTATCTAGGGCTAAGACTTTCTTTGTTGCCCATAGCAACCAATCAGAGCTCCCTTTCATTTTTGTCAGAGCATTATATGAAATGAAAGGGACGCTCTGATTAGTTGCTATGGGCAACAAAGAAAGTCTTAGACCTAGATAATTTTCATACATGAGGCCCTAGATTCTTACCTAAATAAAAAAAATTAAGGCAAGGTTAACATTAAGTTTGTAATAAATGTTTGGCATCCACCCTGGGAAAGTTCTTGACCTACAAGTTACAAATATTCATAGGGTTAAATAGCTTAAAGAAAACCGAAAGTGTGTCCTTTTGGTGTCCGTTTGGCTGGCATATGTTACTATATCACAAAAAGAGGTATAGAGTAAGTAATAGGTCAGGAACCTAAACTATTTCATACAATGGCGTTAAGTAAAATATATATACACTAAACACATATGATTTGCAATAGGACTCATTATTTGACATTCATCAGAGGCATCGATTTACTAAGTTATAAGGCCGAAAAAAGACAGACTTCCATCCAGTTCAGCCTATTGCGCTCTAGTGTTGATCCAGAGGAAGGCAAAACCCGCATGAGGTAGAAGCCAATTGTCCTCATTTTAGGGAAAATGCCTTCCTGACTCCAATCTGGCAATCAGAATAAATACCTGGATCACCAACCCTTGTCCAGAATCCTAGACACTATAACTTGGCATATTATTACATTCTAGAAATGCACCCAGGCTCTTTTTGAAGTCTGCTAGGGAATTTACCATAAAAAGTTCCTCTGGCAGAGAGTTCCACAGTCTCACTGCTTGTACAGTAAAAAATCCCTTCCTATGTTCATGTAGAAACTTTCTTTACTCAAGACGTAGAAGATGCCCCTTTCTTTTAGATACAATCCTGGGTGTAAGTAGATCATGGGAGAGATCTCTGTATTGATCTTTAACAACTTACCCACATTGGACGTATGAGTACGTACCAATGCCGGTAAGGGTCTTTGTAGTGGGATTGCAGCACCATCCAGCGCTGTTTAACCCCTTAGATGCCACGGCATCTAAATCAATGAGAAACAGTGCCTTCCTCGCTTCGATTGGGGTGCCCGTGGCGAAATCAAGGGCTCCCAATCAGTTAACATGGCAGCCGGAAGCCTTGTGCAGGCTTCCATCGCTGCCATGTTTCCTGTTTTACTACTTCCTGCCTTAGTAGTAAAACCACCATCTTTGTACACCCTAATGCATTGTCTATACCATGCATTAGGCTGTATAAATGATCATGCCCCCTATTTGTGAAGCACCCTATGGGGACTAAAAGTTAAAGTAAAAAAAAAAATTAAAAAAAGTTGATGTTCAAATCACTCCCCTTTTGTTATTTTACAAATAAAAAATAAAATAATGAAAAAGTTACACATATTTGGAATCGGCGCATCTGAAAAAGTCCAATCTATGAAAATATTTGAAAATATTTGAAACTCCAAAACGCCATAAAAGTCCCATGTACTCCAAACTGGTAGCAGTAAAAATTACACTTCAACCTGCAAAAAATGCCCCTTACTCAAGAACAAAAAAGTTACTGGTTGCAGAAAATGGCACTTCTGCACAAATTTAAAGGCTAGAAAATGTTTTTGTGGTACCAAAACAAAGAAAACCGTACATGTTTGGTGTTTCTGGATTTGTATGAACCTGTGGAATACAGATAACACAACCTTTATTACTGAAGATTGAATACCGTAAAAGTAAAAGTCCCACAAACATGGCGCAAGTAGGTTTTTCACATTTTGCCCTACTTAGAATATGCGGTTTTCCAGTATATTCCATGGTACAATGGATGACATCATTAAAAAGTACACATTGTCCCACTAAATAAAAGCCTTCACATGTCTATGTAGATGAAAAAATAAAAAAGTTACGGCTCTGGGAAGCGAGGAGAGGAAAACGAACGTGGAAAAAAATAAGCCTCGACGTTAAAGAGTTTATATATTTAAACAAATGTATTATGTCCCTCCGATGCCGTCTTTCCTCTAAACTAAATAAACCTAATTTTGCTTATCTTTCTGGGTATTGTAGTCCACACAGTCCTTCTATTATTTTGTTGCCCGCCTTTGCACCTGTTCAAGGTCTTCAATGTATTTCCTGTGCACTGGTGCCGAAAATTGTACACAATATTCCATGTGCGGTCTGACCAGTTTCCTGCCGGCCTGCACAACCTGGCAATATATCGGGGTTGAGACCGCCTTGAACCGCCCTCGGACTAAGTGGTAACACCCTAAACTCGTTGGTACTGCTCATTTTGGTGCTGAGTTAGTTCAAGCCATACTCCTTTGGTGGACTGCAGTTGGCTTGCGGGGACTGCTTTAAAGTGTTCCTCCTTGCATGTACTTTAAACAATGCCAAAAGTGTGATCTGAAAGTAGCCCAATATCAGAATATTAGTCACAATTTATTAAACCACTTCCACAAGAAGACACAGTCATTAATACAGGGCAGGGCAGGTCCTCCAGAACAAGAGAGACTCGTTGTAGTTGCTTTCCTATCTAGCCAAAAGATAAGGATCCAGAGCAGAAGATTTCCATTTATTTACTGGGTTTTCCAACAGACAACCCTTTTAACATTGTTCCCCTGTTTAACTTCTACATGTAGATGCATGGGTTAAGTGAAAAATGTTCTCTCCATCCACTACCTCCACATTCACAATTAGAATACAGGCATAAGTAAAAGTGTTCAGTCTGCATTTGCAACCAAAAATATAAAGCTTGGCCTACATGCACTGGACAAAAAGTCACTGAAAACTAAATTCTAAAAACGTTCATAAAACTGAGTTTTTTGGCCACTGCCTGTCAAAAGCTGCTGAAAACAGCAAACGTCAGTTGTTTTGCGCTTTTTGCTTTTTATATGCATTTTTTAGCGTGTTTTTATGCACTCTTTTTGCATAAATGAAACGCCTTATAATTGTTGGGGATTTCTGCAAAAAAGCGCCAAAAAATGTCTGTCACTTTAAATAGACTCTGTTGTTTTTTGCAACGTTTAAAAAAAAAAAAAAAAAAAAAAAAGAGCAGAAAAAAAATGTTCTGTGGAAAATACAGGACGTTTTTACTATTAAAGTCTATGGGACCTCTTTTTGAGTCATTTTTAGAAAACAAAAAATGCTGAAAAAATAATCGTTTTTGTGTGCCGTGGAGACATAGCCTAAGTGTTTATTAAATTTGTGATTTCAGTTTCTTGTGGCTTTCCGACATGTGAGCTTAATTAACTGTTTTCAAGAATACTTTCCCCCTTCTGGTGACAAGTTCACATTTGGCAGCCTCATCCTTCAAGCTTATTGCAAAATTACAGCAGAGTCAAAACTTGCCACTGAGATGACAGGCAGCTGGTGACTCCCGTCAGGACTGCAGATTTACAAATTGGCATTTGGTTTTTACCCTTCTCTTTTTTTAACTAGACAATAAATTCCTTCACACAAACTTTCAGGGAATGTGAGTTAATTTGTCACTGGAGCAAAAAAAAGAAGCTAGTTTTGAAAGACAAATGATACAGTAATGGTTGTTCTAAATGACACAGACCTTATTTTATATTGAACGGTGAATCAACTTTTACAGCATAAACCAGGGTCACAGACCTCACCTTGCTATGAGTCAGGTTGTGCCAAAATGTCTGTCAGCTTGTGCTGCACTGAGTGTCTGAGAAGCTACTGACTGTCCCACCTATTTTCAATTCACAGGGTGGTACCAGTCCTTTTACATAAGAATTGCCACACACATGCATGGGTCCTAATTAGAGATGGGCGAATTGATTCTAACGAAGTGGAATTCGTTTAGAATTTCAGGAAAACTTCTGCATGAAGCTGAAGTTTGGGGTGATACGAAGCATCTTTTTTATTGGCAAAATGGCCGCGAGCACATGGCGTGACATGGGGCAGAGAACTCTGGGAGGAAGAAAATGACATGTGCAGACATGAAGCCAATCAGTGACCGGCGGGCTTCTGTGACGTCACAGCCCTATAAATACGGACGCCATCTTAAATCCTCAAACTTCTCACTGTCTGCCCTGGCATAAGTATCTAGCTGCTGCTGCACTATATTGCACTTATTATAAAACAAACTCGTTTTATCAGTGACTGGGGGGAAAGACCATTACACGTTTGTGTCATTTGCACACTTGTTATTTAACCAGCGTTATTATTTTCTTGTAGTTTGTGTGGTATTCTCCCTAAAGTCCAGAGTGGGTTTACTTCTGTCCCATATATGCATAATTTACATCTGGTTGTTCTGTAGTGTATTTAATACCCACGGCTTAAATTAACCTCTTGATTGTGGGTTAATTTGCACTAAATATAGGGTGTCTTTTTTAATTTTGTCCCATATACGCCTAATTTACATCTGTTTTTTCTGTACGATATTTCATACACAAGGCTTAATCTAACTTCTTGATTGTGCGGTAATTTGGACAAAAATACAGGGTGTCTTTACTTTATTGTCCTCTATATGCCTAATTTACATCTGGTTGTTCTGTATGATATTTCATACACAAGGCTTAATCTAACTTCATGATTGTGCGGCAATTTGACAAAAATACAGGTTGTCTTTACTTTATTGTCCTCTATGCGCCTAATTTACATCTGGTTGTCTGTACAGTATTTCATACCCAAGGCTTAATTTAATTTTTTTATCAAACAGTATGTCAGACAGAGAGGTGTCAAGCCCTTCACATGCGAGTGGCAGTGGCAAAAACGTTCCTGGAGCAGGCACAGGTAGCAGCACAGTAAGGGGACGTCGCAGCAGGGGTGACTCCGTGAGACCAGAACTGCCGGTGCCATCTAGCGCCCGTGTGTTGACCATCAACCCAAGGGTGCTTGATTGGTTGACTAGGTCATCCACTTCCTCCCAGATGACATCTGACAACCCCAGGCAAGAGTCGGTGGGAACGTCAGACACAACCCTTAGTTGGCAGCGGCCCTCACATGCCTTCAACCCGCCTCTGTCCCGTTCGGTTCCTTGAGCCAGAGATCTACTATGTGGTCTGGGCTCAGCGCCACTATACAGCAAGGACGAACTCTTTGAGGACATTCAGCAGCTGCTTGGCAGTGAAAAGGTGGGGCAGACATCCGCTGCTTCTTGCAGTAGGCAGGAAAATAGTGATGTGGAGAGTGGCACGGGAGGTTATGTTGCAAGCAGTCAGGCTCTGCATACTGAGACCGTTGAGAAGAATAGCAGTGACGGGCAAACACAAATCGATGACGAAGTAGCCGATTGCACTTTTGAGCCGGGTGCAGCAAGGGCTTCATCATCATCGTCGGGAGAAGAGGGTGTCAGCTTGCGCGTCAGGCAGTGGTAGTGTGGCTGGGAGTCAGCAGGGTGGCAGTAGTGCGAGGTCGGGAGCCAAACGACCACGGGGTAGAAAACTCGCTTCGCAGGTCCAAGAAAGTAGCGGCACAGGGGCTCAGCGAGGCAGCGGCAGTAGTATTCCCTCTAACGGCGGTAAAATCACCTACTCGGTGGTGTGGGAGTTTTTTGCTAAGACCAGAGGAGCTGAACATGTGTATATGTAGAATCTGCGGGTAGAAAGTGAAGCGTGGCCAGGGAGATAATGTTGGCACCATGGCCCTGAGTCAACACATGCAGCGTCACCATCCAGTGGCATGGGAGAAACGTGTCTCAGATGTGGTGGTCCATCCTGCCGCCACAGCCAGTCAAGGCTCCACCACCTCTGCTGAAGGGAGCTGTTTGTCTTTGCCATCATCTCCCGGTCCAGATGCTCCTGCTCCTCGCTACTCATGGCGCCAGCAGTCGTTCAACGAGGCGATTGCCAAGAACAACAGTATGCGTCCAACCATAGGTGCAGAAGCTGACCGTGCTCCTGTCCAAGTTGTTGGTACTGCAGTCCCTCCCTTTCCAAGTGGTAGACTCTGCACCATTCAGAGAACTAATGGCTTGTGCCGAGCCGAGGTGGAGAGTTAAAAGACATAATTTATTTTCCAAAAAGGCAGTACCAGCCCTTCACAAATATGTAGAACAGAAGGTGGGCCAGTCCTTGAGCTTATCGGTTTCTTCCAATGTGCACGGCAGCGCAGACATGTGGAGCTGTAACTACGGTCAGGGACAGTTCATATCCTTTACGGCCCACTGGGTGAATGTGCTTCCTGCCCAGCCACACCAACAACTTGGACAGGAGACGGCGCTTTCTCCTCCACGTTGTCAAACTGCTGCTCCAGCGTCAATGTCCATCTCCTCCTCCACCACCACTTTAGCTTCCACAATTCTGCTCCACTGGCTGCTCCATCATACCACATGTGCAGGGCACAGCGGTTTCACGCAGTTCTACACCTGGTTTGCCTGGGTGAACAAAGTTACACAGGGGAGGAACTGCTCCGTGTCATGCAACAAGAAATCGATGTGTGGCTTTCTCCACGATAACTGCAAATCAGAACCATGGTGACAGACAATGGAAGGAACATGGTGTCCGTGCTGCACCGAGGAGGGAAGACCCATGCGCCCTGCATGGCGTACATGTTCAATCTGGTTGTCAAAAGGTTCCTGAATGGCCAGGAAACTGTGCACGCACTTCATCCATTCTTACAAAGCCAAGCACACCCTCCTTGAGTTGCAACGGCAGAACGTCCTCCCCCAAAATGGGCTGATATGCGATGTTTCCACCCGTTGGAATTCCAACCTCCATATGTTAGACCAACTGTATGAACAGATAAAGGCCATTAACAATTTTTTGATGATGCCACCACCTCCACACTCTGTCATTGTGCCACTATGTGGGCTCCTGATGTTTCTGCCACCTCCAGAATTTGTCATTGTGCCACTCTCTGACCTCATGCTTCTGCTGCCGTCACCTCCACAGTGTGTCATTGTGCCACTCTGTGGCCTCTGATGTTGCTGCCACCTCCAGGATTTGTCATTGTGCCACTCTGTGGGCTCCTGATGTTGCTGTCCCCTCCAGAATTTGTCATTGTAATACTCTGTGGGCCCCTGATGTTGCTGCCACCTCCAGAATTTGTCATTGTGGCACTCTGGGGCTTACTCATGCTGCTGCCAAGTGACCGCTGTCTCACTGGAACACCCTGTGTTTTCCTAATGCTGTTTCCAACCTCCACCACTCTGACGTTGGCACTTTGTTTGGTTTTCCACTTCTTTTCATCTGTCAGAAGGAATGAAAAGGATCAGGATTGTCTAATGATTAGCTAGCCAAAAGCAGGAGTGGATACAGAACACAGAAGACATGCAAATATCCCATTTACTGGTCATCTCTGTTTTGGATCATTCCTGTTTGTTTTTGGCTTTAGCAATACTGATGGATTATTGACCGATTGAAAGCGGACACTGACGGATGAAAGGAAGGGCAAAATGAAAAGAGACGTCAACACAAAATTACTGCCGACACCCTCTCCACTCATTCGGGGAGTTTTTACATGTATCAGCGTTTAACAGAACAGGTTCTGTCATAATGTGTGGAATCATCTGATGTCGGTGTAAAAGGAGTGCGCTTTTTGATGTTATAGTCGGGTCTTGGCCCTCAGCTTGATTCTTTGAAGCTGGCGCTGACGCTACCTTGTCAGGCTGCATTCCTGCTTCAATTATTTGGTCAGTTTTGCCCCTGTAAGTACCCAGAGAATTGAAGAGTGAGGCAATTCTAAGAGCAGCGGCTGTCATGTGCGTGTCATACTAAAGCACAGCATTGTATGAAGACCAAACCCCACTCCCTCTGCATATTTGATCATGGCACAACATTCTACAACAACCTACAGGCGCTCTGCAGCCAGGAAATAGCTGTTTTTTAATGCAATTCGCCACGAATAAATTGATCGAAACGATTTTTGTTGCAAAATTCGTCGAACTCGGCGAATCGAATTTTTGAGAAATTCGCCCATCTTTAGTCCTAATGTCTGTTTTACTATCACCTTTAGGGTATGTTCACACAGCGTCTTCATTCCATATGAACATACGCTTTTCAGATGCGTTTCTGGGTCCATCAGAACGGACCCAGGGACACATCTAACAATTAGTAGTGACTTTATCACTGCTGGCAATGACACACAAACAGCGGCATTCACATGAGAGATCACCGCTGCGTGTTTGCATCGCGCCTGTCAGATCCGTCTTGCGGATGGGATCAAAGAATTGCATGTAATTTCTTTGATCGCATCCGCAAGATGGACCCAACAGGCGCAATGCAAACAGGCAGCGGTGATCTCTCATGTGAACGCCGCTGCGTGTCTGTCCTTGCCAGCAGTGATAAAGTCACTGCTAATTGTTAGATGCATCTCTGGCTCCATACTGAAAAGCATATGTTTATACGGAGTGAAGACGCCGGGTGAACATACCCTTACAGGAAACCCAACCTTAAGCTGCAAGCATGCAACATGCACCCCACACTCGCCTACACATCACTGAAATATGGCCCAAGCAACAGGGTGGCCTTGTTCAAGTCTTTATGAAGGACTGCTTAATTTAACTTGAAGCAAACCACAATATTAGCTTAAAGGGGTTGTCTCACTCCATTGATTCATCTTACCTCAGACCTGTTTTCTTGGTTTTATTTTGAATTCAAGGCCGTGTTTACTGGCTTCTACTTGGCTGCAGTAGAAGGCAGGTCTGTAGCTATAGCGACCAGTGCTGGCAGCCAATCATGAGAGATTGAACAGGTCTGTAGCTATAGTGACCTGAGGAGCTGGTGCAGACCATACAAGAGGGGATATCTAGGAATAGGTAGGACACTGTTAATGGACACATATTGCAAAGTGACTTGTTTTTGCAAGATCTTAAACAGAGAATTAACATTTTCTAAGTTTTTTTATGAAGAAAAAACGATCTCCAAAAATACGCATTGTATGAACTACAACACGTATTTTCCATTGAGGTCAATGGGAAAGGTTTACTATCGATGTCTCTAAGAAGCTGTATTCAGGTCTGCTGCTCAACAACACATGCAATAGGCTTCTTACTCCATTTAATATGCTCTTCTTTTGGTCTCTCTTTGAACAGCTATGCCATGGGGCAGTGCTATGCACTGTTTCACTGACCCCAATATCAGCAATATCAATACCCAATATCAATACTGAGCTCTGCATGGGCCTAAGCTAATGTTGGACTTCCCCTCTTCCAAGTTGGCCAGCAGGACACTATGCTTTCTGGTAGTTAGCAACACTGACTGGGCTTCGCAGCAACAATGTGAATAGTGGCCCACTGGAATATACTGTCCAAAACAGCAACACCCAAAACAAGCGTGCTGTACAAGTAGGAACATACATACAGAGACATCGGTGGGGACACGTCACCAGGGTCTTCTTGTAAATAAGCAAGTTGGTGACTTAATCAAAAATGACTGATATAAATGTGGAGGTGGCTGCATTGCATGTTTATTTGTAAAATTTCCAGTTTTGGGCAGGTACGAAAAAAATGCTGCAAAAATGCTGCTACAAGGGAGGCTTCTAATTTATTCTGCAGCAGGAGAACAACTCCAAACAAACAGTCAATGTCATTAAGAACTATCATCAGTATAAACAAGGGATGCTGCAATTAATAATATGTCCCTGATCTCAACATCAAGTCTGTCTCAGTAGCATGAAGAGACAGGAGGATCTGAGCATGCCTACATCCACAGAACATCTTACTTTATCAAGATGTTTGGAACAACCTTCCTGTTAAGGTCCTTTAAAAACTGCCTGCAAAAGTATGGAGAAGAATCAATGCTGTCTTGAAGGCAAAGGGTGGTCACACAAAGTATTGATTTGGTTTCAATTTTTTCTTTTTGTTTCACTCACTTAACATTTTGTTGATGGAGGAAATTAAACTGTTAACAATTCTATTTCTGAAAAGCTTTCTTCATTGGTAGCATTTTTTCCATACTTGCCTAGAACTTTCGAAATATTATAAATGGCACATCATGTGGGGGCTATATCAGAGTTTTTGTATCGGGTCCCAGAGACTACAAGTTATGCCCTAGTTTGTACATTGATGTGTCACTTGGTGCATAAATTTCACATATTGCATTTCTGTTATTGGTGGTACCTTGGAACTTATCTAGTAATTAGAAAGGAACATGATGAGAACATACAAACTGTATAGGGATGTTCTCCTGGTCTGATGTGTAGCCCAAACTCCAGTGCTGCAAAGCATCAATACTAACCACTTTGCTCCACATAAATAGCACATAAACTTCTAACAGGTTAAAAATTGGTCCCTCAGGGCTCATCTTGGAAGCAGCTGTAGCACGGAATTAAAGAACACTGTGTACTGATGTACAATTGACTTATCAAAGACTAATTTCGACCATTTGCAACCTGTATTGTATTGTCCTTTCCATCACTATTTTTTATGTTGCAGTAGTTAATAGAAACAAGTTAATCTTTATCAATACTTTTTTTTGAGTATACAAAAATGGGACTCACTTGATTTTCTGCAAATTTAGTAGTTGGTGAATTGACGCTTCTGTCTCTTGTGAGCCTGCAATTTTTATCTGTCTTTCTGTAATAAGAATACACTAACTGTAAAAAGGAAATGGCCTTTTGTTTAAGTTATGTTTTTATATTAAAAACATTTTTTTAAGATTTTTTTTTTATTTCCCATAGCACTATCAATGCTTTTCAAAAATCCTGAAATTATGCAGTTTCCACTTTGGCCACTAAGCCTAATAATAGTCTGACACTTCCTGTTCTGTAGAGAGAGATTTTCAGCAGTTTCCTCATTAACAGCACAGGCCAGATTACTCTGAAAGGTGACACCAATGTGTATATATAACATAGGATCCCCCATTCACAATAGGAGATGGTTGCAACTGACCCCATCCTCCTCCCTGCACACTGACTTCTTCCCAGGTCACTGAACATGCCTAGAAAACTCCCTTGTAGAAGTCAATGGTTCTGCTTCAGTTCACATGTCCATGTAGCTGCTGAAAAGCATCTCTCTAAGTGCTGTTAAAAATAGATCATGCAAGATGGCTGCCTTATTAATTCTATACAGACATCAGAATGAAAAATTCTACAGTCTAAAAATAGAAATGGCTAAGAAGAAAAGAATATGTATCAGTATCTAATTTTAATTAGTGAAAAAATGGTAATAGATTCCCTTTAATGGGTTCATCTTGTAATCTTTTTTTCATATTTTTTCTGCTATTATTGTGTATCTCCTATGAAAATGTTTCTAAAATACTTTGTATGTCTTAGAGAATGTTCACATGTTTTAGGGCGCACTTGTGCTGCAAAGACGGTAAAATCATAGCACTCGTGGAATGCTATGATTTCTCAGCGTATTCCCTGACACGTCCTGTGTGGGGAAAGGGAGGGTAATTGAGGGGCGGGCCAGAGTGCTGTTAGAAATAAGTACTGGCCAGTGCATACTTCTAACAGCAGGTGTATAGCAACATGTGCAGGTATGCGCTGCTATACGCCTACCTTTAGATTACTTTAATGGTTCAAAGTTACAGAGTTGCAAACTTTTCAAAACAAAAATTAAAGCAGCACACATTAGGTCCTAAAACGCATACAAATATTGAACTTACGGAACATTTGAAATGCATTTCTGCTAGCCTATGTACATTTAAAAAATATAGGTTGATCAAATTGTGTATGCCTACCTACTGCGTCAAAATAACCTGATCAGGTGGGTTTCTATCCTCCTTGTGGGACTGAAATGGAAAGTTACCTCAAGGGGCTATTCTGTCCGTGTGAGGGTCCAAATTAGCTTAAAAATAACAAAGGGTGCACCGAGAAAACAAATCACAACATGCCCTATTGCTGTGAAAGTGCTTTTCTGCCTTTATTCACAAAATGGCAGCTTTTTTATACTTTTGCAAATTAGTAGATAAGAAGCATCACATGTGAGGGTCTATTGGTACGTCCTTATCTACAGACCACTCCTCACAGCTCAGGAATGTTTGGACACAGGGTGTAACTTTAGAAGAGACGCCATTTTGGATTACACGACGATCTCTACAAACTACTACAGGCGGCCATTTTGTTAACATATTAGTGACAAGAGATATACAGACAGCTTTTACATGCTGTATTACATAGGTATGTGCCTACCCTATATATATATATATATATATATATATATATATATGTGTGTGTGTGTGAGGTATACACTAACTAATACATTAAAATGGAGACACAAAGGATCACACATATATAGCCTTTGTTCCAATCCACAACAGGGCCAAGCAGCCATGTATGAAAGGCAACGAGCTCTATTCACACTGATTATGAGGCCCATAAACAGGAAGATGGCTGGAGTGAAAGGCCAGATTACTTTTTAATCAGTGTGAATGGAGCTTGTTACCCTGATTGAAAGGTAGCTTTGTCCCAGGGAGGGTGAATGCTGGGACCTACCTGATGAGGTTACTTTGATGCAGTGAGCGGTTATACAGAATTTGATCAAAATGTACAATAAAAACCTATATTTAGCAAATGTACAAAGGATAGCAGTAATTTAAATGTTCTAAGGGCAACATGTAGCCCCGTTTGCTAATTATTACACAGGCGCAGTGCAGAGCTCCAACGGCACTTTGTAATGCGCCTGAGATGGGGGGAGAGGGGTGCTGGAGGCGTGTTGCGCTACAACCATACTGTATTAAGCTACACATTTATAGCTTCAGTACAGCAAATCCAGGCTCATTACTGCTGAAACAGGTAAACCAATTTAAAAGTGGTATACCTGAGCTTGAATTGTCGTTTTTGCGCTAGAATGTGCCTGATCCGCAGTAGAACAAATTCATAGATTCAGGCACATTCTACACTACTATTGTGCACAATAAAATTAGCGTTTTGGCGCCAAAAAACATACATTTTGCCCTAAAATTTCAATGTTTGTACTGGTTATAATGTCTATTGCAGGCATCCTCAAACTGTTGGGAAACTACAACTCCCATCATTCCTACTGTTATAGATTATATAAATGCATAATGGGAGTTGTAGTTTCCCAAAAGCTGGAGGTCCGCAGCTTGAGAATGCCTGGTTTATTGTGTGCTTCTGTCATTTTTGTTTTGGAAATTTTGTAACTATGCATAAACCATTAACATAATATAAGGCAATAGCAAACAAGCTGTTCTTAGAATTATTTTCATGGGAGAAAAATGATAACAGTTAAAGAACTTGGACACAAAATTATGAGATGAACCTCTTTGCAGTTACTGCATTATTTTCACAGACACACAGATAAAAAAAATCACAGGATCACAAGAGATGGTAACAGGGCCGGGACAAGGCATTTTGGTATCATAGGCAAGTACAGCCAATGGCGTCCCCCTCGGTCCCCCAAACATTGCACCCCCCCCAAACTAATTCCTCTCACCCCTGGGCCAGGTCTTGTCACTAATTTTCTGCATATTCCACATAGATCCCGTCCATCTCCTCAGCAGTCACTGCACAATGAAAATCAGTGATGACAAATTTGCTTTTTCAAAATCGGTCCCCTCCATATGACAGTGTGATACCCCTAAATAACAATCACTAAATAATCCACCGATACATGGAGCAAATCTACCGGACGAATGATTGTTACTAAAAAATACTCCTACAAAACCAAGACCCAAAACTATTACTACTTAAGGATCAAATAATCCTGCCAGACCCTGACCGAACGCAACCCCCACATGTGACTATCAGCTGTACACAGGCTCTGATTACATATATACCACGCATACAGTGACCATATAGTGGTGATACTAGTTGTATGTAGGCTTGCAGACTATATAAGTGATTACACTGTAGTTACATTTAGTGACTCACAGGAGACGTCTTTTCTGATCAGGTCGTTCACTTTCCCTTTTCTTCTCATCCGGTTCACACCTTCATGCTGATTGCTCCCGGCCAATACTCGTCCCTGCAGATTTGGACACAAATATCTTAGAATCCTCACATTACCAGTAACTCCTTAATTATAGGTATATACGTCCCCTCAGATAGGAAGCTATATAGGTCCCGATCAGTTAGGCAGGTATACAGATATGCCCTCTCAGTCAGGCATGTGTGTTTATATATGATGTGTGTATATATATATATGTATGTATTTATGTATGTCTCAGTCAGGCAGGTATATATTGCCCCCTTAGACAGGCAGGTATATAAATATGGGGGCACTCAGGCAGGTATACAGGGGCACACAGGCAGGTATATAGAGATAGGGGCTCAGGCAGGTGTATATAGGGGCTCAGGCAAGTGTATATAGGGGCACACAGGCAGGCATATAGAGATAGGGGCTCAGGCAGGCGTATAGATATAGGGACTCAGGCAGACATATATAGGGGCTCAGGCAGGCATATAGAGATAGGGGCTCAGGCAGGTATATAGAGATAGGGGCTCAGGCAGGTATATAGAGCTAGGGGCTCAGGCAGGTATATAGATACATGGGCTCAGGCAGGCATATATAGGGGCTCAGGCAGGTATATAGAGACAGGGGCTCAGGCAGGCATATAGATATAGGGGCTCAGGCAGGTGTATATAGGGACTCAGGCAGGCATATATAGGGGCTCAGGCAGTCTTATATAGCTATGGGTCAGGCAGTTATATTTATGGACTCAGGTAGTCATATATAGGGGCTCAGGCAGGCATATATAGGGGCTCAGGCAGGGGTATATAAGGGCTCAGGCAGGCATTTGTATATAGGGGCTCAGGCAGGCATTTGTATATAGGGGCTCAGGCAGGCATCTATATATAGGGGCACTCTCAGGCAGGCATCTGTATATAGGGGCTCAGGCAGGCATCTGTATATAGGGGCTCAGGCATGCAGGCATCTGTATATAAAGGGGCTCAGGCAGGCATCTGTATATAGGGGCTCAGGCAGGCAGGCATCTATATAGGGGCTCAGGCAGGCATCTGTATATAGGGGCTCAGGCAGGCAGGCATCTATATAGGGGCACTCTCAGGCAGGCATCTGTATATAGGGGCTCAGGCAGGCATTTGTATATAGGGGCTCAGGCAGGCATCTGTATATAGGGGCACTCTCAGGCAGGCATCTGTATATAGGGGCTCAGGCAGGCATATATAGGGGCTCAGGCAGGCATCTGTATATAGGGGCTCAGGCAGGCATATATAGGGGCTCAGGCAGGGGTATATAGGGGCTCAGGCAGGCAAATGTATATAGGGGCTCAGGCAGGCATCTGTATATAGGGGCTCAGGCAGGCATCTGTATATAGGGGCTCAGGCAGGCAGGTAAAAATAACAACATAAATACTTACCTTACCTGCTTCCCGGCCGTGCGCTCCTCTTCTCTTATCCTCTTCTTTACCCGCCGCGCGCTCCTCCGGCAGCTCCTCGGGCGCACGGCCTGTGACGCGCTGTGCACCCGAGGAGAGGCAGCGTCACGATGACATCACTTCATTGCGACGCTGCCAGCTGAGGCGCATGGGGCCGCGGCGGGTCCTCAGCGCTATGAGGACTTGGCGGCCCCGCTGTGTCTGTCGACACTGTCTGCGGAGCAGGGAGCGCTCGCTCTCTGCTCCGCAGAAGCCCGCAGCTGCATGTGCGTCCAGCGGACGCACCTGCAGCTGAAGGGCCAGTCGGTGCTCCAGGCCCACGGCAGCGGCCTGGAGCCCGGGAGGCTCGGGGCCGCTGCCTGCGCCCCTTAGGGACAGGCAGAGGTAGGCGCCCTAGGCGATCGCCTTCCTCTGCCTACCCGTCGTCCTGGCCCTGGATGGTAATGTCCGTGCACCACGTACTAAATTTGCTACAAATCCAAGCAGCTCACATTTTTGAAGACTCTGTGTGCATAATTTTCTTTACTCTATTCTCTAAATGGGGCGGCCAGCTCAAAACCCCTTTCTATATCAAATTAAGCCTAGTGGGGTCGACCCCTCTTATATTGGGGGTTTTATCACCGTTTGTTTTTTTTCTGAAACAGTTAAGCACTAATCTCCTTTGGAAACTTGAATATCATCTTTTTATGAGTCTTCTTGCTTTCACCTTTACTGTTCCAAAAATCATCCAGATGTATTTCTTTTTTTTTCTTCTTTTCACCTCCTTGACATTTTGGGTCTGTTGATTTAAAACTGCATAGATTTTCCTCCTGTTCTTGCACCTAAATCCCTCCAGCCTGTCAAAGAATCCCCAAGGCAATTTCCCATCTCTACAAATTCAACTCACCAATAGGCCGAGGCATGTTGTGTTTTTTCTTTAGCATCTGCACGTTCTTACAAGTAAAGCTGCTCTACCGTCCCCACTCTACAGATGATTGTCCAATATCATTTATATTCTAATGCAGTAAATTTAAAATTGTTTTCTATACAAATATAATTGCATCAAAGTATTTGCCTCACAAAAAGAAAAAAAAGAGAAAAATGCCTTTTGAATCTTACATTTCTATATCATAAAAATACAAATTGCAATTATATTATCTTATACTATACAATTTGTAACAGGGGTGTATACAGAGGTGACAATAAAAATTGGGTCTCCTTTTGGTACTGATTAATCACAGTAGCCACAACTGCATGGAATAGGTGCAATTTGTGCCTGCTTTTCCATATCTTTTCTAACATCTGTGTGTTAGTTTATTACATCCTTGTTTGCTTATATACAGCAGAAATGATGGGTGCAGAGGTACAGGGCTCTGAAGCTTAAGGGGGCTCTAAAGCTCTTCTGCTGTATAAGATGACAATAATATTATAAATATCACATGGTAGGTTTGGGGAAGGTTTGGGGAAGCTTATATAAATTTTGTTTTGGGGCCCAGGAGCTTTAGGGCAGGTCCCCACAGCAAGGGTATTTGGACGGTGGTTTTTCAGACGGTTTGCGGTTTTGGAAATCATCTGAAAACCTGCAAGCAACACTCCCCCATACACTTAAATGGGAAAACAATTCAGCAGTTCCCACTGAACCGTTTTTTCCGCTGGGCGGTTTTTCATGTCACCGGCGGTCCAAAAAACATAGAACATGTTCATTCTTCCGCCCGGTTTCCAGACTGAAAATTAACATTGGAGTCAATGTAAACCGCTCAGAAAGTGAGTGAGTGGTTTTTGGGTGGTTTTCGGTTTTTGCAAAAAAAAAAAAAAGTGAATAATGATCCCACCTATAGTGGCTATGGATTTGGAGGTCCTTTTGCAGTTTTTAACACAGGCTGGCCTGCAAAGCATTTCAGTGAAAACTAGAGTCTATAAATCCTCTTTTTAGCCTAAACTAAGCAAATTTTTATGCTGTTAACATACACATGTGCTTAGAGTGAAAGTGAAAAAGTTGACCTTTGTGCATCATTGTTAAATTGTGGAGATAAAAAAAATCACATGGTTTCTTGCACCAATCAGGAATACTTTTTGATTCAGTAAACAATACTGCTTGAAAAACCATCCAAAAACAATTGGGAAAACCTGGACAAAATCAGAGACAAAAACAGTTCAAAAACCAGTTGTAATGAACGGTTCCACTGAGATCAAAACAGAGCTGTTTTTTGCCCTTAAGTTACCCTTCTGCCCACATGCAAGTAAGGGATTTAGATAAACTACTTGGATTGCCAAGGGCTCCATAGCAGCTCTATGGGAAGCCTCCATAGAATATAGGTTCTCTCTTAGTATACAGATAGCATTTTTGTAAATACATCTTATTACTTATCTTGCACTGATCCTGAGCTACAGCCTATATGATTCAGAGCTGCCTTCACAATTTTTCTGGTTGCTTTTGGAAACAGTCTTCCAGCTTATCAACAGATACTAACCTAACAGCTTAGCTGAGGTACTGCAATTAAATGAGAGTGTTAAAAAGACTGTAAAATACAAACACCGAGCCAGCGGGTGCCCAGTTTTGCCGCAGTTAGAAGCAACCAGATACACTCGCGAACATACAAATGTAAAATTTCTTTAGTGAAGGAAAGTTCTGTACCAGAGAAATAACAGGTTATAGTCTTTCTCTTAAAGATACAGTATTTGTAGTTCGCAATCTAGGATGTTTGTGCATGAGAAGAGGTTTGTCCTCTTATACTGTACTGTAAGTAGGCTTAGAGTCTTTAAGGGCAGCTAGTATACAGCTCACTGCTCTTATAATTTACAGAATAGCAGAAAAGTTATGGGAGACACAGTCCAAGCAATACTTTACTGAAGAGGGGACCTTCATAGCTTGGCTATCTGAGGCAACAAACTAGGCATACTGATTTACAGTTGTGGTGCAACCATTCTCTATCACAGGGGGTAGGGTCACAAAACTTGTGACGTGGAAGTTTTGTAGTACTAGCTCCAACCAGAGGCGCACAAACAGGCCAGTAATGCAAATGAGCCACTGTTTAGCACCATCTCTCCTGACTATAGAAAAGATTTAGTGGAGGCAAAGATGTGGATGTACCCTCAGCGTGGACCAGGTAGATTTTGGGTGTAGTAAGCTTTGCATGATGCTCCGAAGATCCATCCTGTGCGACCCAGACAGGTTAAATGAATCCCCTTGAAAGCAGTAGGGCATGCTTGTAGGGAAGACCTCCTAAACTCCTTATACTGGTCTGGCTATTCTTAACTGTTTCTCAGCTGGGGTTTAGCTGACTTGGTGCTAGCTGAACAGGAACTCCTGTATGAATAAATTTCCTGTCCCCTGGTTTGTCCCAGCCCTGTGGTGTGAGAAGACTGGGCTGGGAGACATGTTTCTGGAAGCTTCCAGAAGTAGCTTATAGTGAAAAAATTGTGAATACCTAACTCTTACAAGCATACACTAGTCAGAAGATGTCAGCAAAGTACAATGTACATTGCACATTACTTAAAGGGATGCTCTGAAAGTAATAACTACTCGTCATTCCATCACGGATAATTAAAATAAATAAAACCTTACATTGTAAACCCACTGGTTTCAGTGGTCAATCCCAGCCTATTACATCACAATTCTTCATATGACGTTACAGCTATTCACAGACTGCAGTGGTCACATAGAGTATAGCCAGCAAGAGACCACTGTGACCAGTGAATAGCTGCAGGGACACGTGAAGAAAGAATGGTGATGTTTTTACATACTTTCCAACTTTTGAAAGTGGACATCAGGGAGATTTGAAGGTGCAGCGCGTGTAGCCTGCCGCCCCAAAAAATTTGCATAACCACGCCCTATTGGTGTTGACCCACACTCCATTCACAAAAAGCCACACCCCTCTCCACCTAACTGTGTAATGTCTCTGGAAGAAAGCTAAATTAGGGTTTTGGTATCACCCAGCTTTCCTGGACATTGGATAGTCTATTCAGCATCCAGAAGAGCTGAGAGATACCGCTAAACTGTAACTAAATCATTAACCTACTACTAAAATTTCCACCATACAGTGATTATACAGTGGTAGACAACAATGTATACAGGCTCTGCAGACTGTATATTACCTTCATACAGTGACCATATAGTGGTAGGTACCAGTGTACACAGGCTCTATAGAGTGTATACTACCGCCATACAGTGATTACATAGTGGTAGGTACCAGTGTACACAGTGCAGTTACATTTAGGGACTCACCGGAGACAACTTCTATGACTGGAATTTTTCTTTTTTCCTTTTCTTCTCCACCCTGTCCAGACCGCCATGATGACTTCTCTCTCTGTCATGTCTCATTCCTGCAGAATTTACCAAACAAACATATTAGAATTCTAATTTTTTTTCAGCACTTCCCTACCTGTGGCCACCTTTGTACAAACTGCACATGGGGTGATAGGTGGGGAGGTTATGGGGTGATAGGTGCAGGAGGGAAGGTTATGGGGTGATAGGTGAAGTGATAGGTGGAGGGGAGGGGACTTGGCACTAGGATGCATAACGCACTGGTGGGGAGTGAGGGGATACAGAGCACAGTTTACAATCTCCTATAACCACCCGCCTGAAGATTGTGCAGGGGCTGTGCTCTGTACCCCCCACAATCATGTGCAGGCTGAACTCCGTACCCTGCACCGCCAGAAGATCAGCCACAGGCATAATCTTTAGGGGGTGCAGGAGATAAGAGTTTAGTAATTTCATGTTTTTTTTTAATGTTCTTATATTTATACAGGTTTCCCCTTTGGAATATTTCGGACTCATTGGATTATGTCAGACCAAGGTTGGATTGATTTCTTTAATAAAATTGTGAAAGAGCGCTGTAGCCGGGGAGTGTTTATTTAAATAAATTTTTTTGTGCAATTTGTGTCTTTTCTTCCATTTAATTTCAGTTTTAGTAATGGAGGTATCTGACAGATGCATCTCCATTACTAGTACTCGGGTTTGGTGGCAGCCAGCAATAGCTTTTGTCACCCCAAGGCTGACACTAACCTGTGTCACTATTACCTCAGTACCTAACACTCCAATGGTACTGGGAAGAGCAACGTCACCAGCAGGAGCAGACCCTCTACTGTGATGGTTCACTTCTGGTGCGGCTGTAAGCTGGTATTTTTAGAGTGTGAAGGGAACAGTGTTAATCGACCTTCCCATTCTGATAGTATCAGACTGCAGATGTCAGTTTTACCTTGGCTGGTTATGGAAAATGGAGGGGACCCCACTTTGTTTATTTTTTTCAAAAGTCATTTATTTATTGAAAATCCTAAAGTGGGAAACTCCTGTAATCATTACAGTTGATGCCCAGGTTTAGATTCTCATTAAAAAAATACATTTTTGGAAAAAAAATGACGTGGGGTCCCCCCATTTTTCCACAACCAGCCAAGGTAAAACTGACAGCTGCAGCCTGATACTATCAGAATGGGAAGAACCATCAATATTGGTCCCTTCCCATTCTAAAAATACCAGCCTGCAGCTGCTCCAGAAGCGGACCATCACATTAGAGGCTTCACTTCTGAGGGCAACCCGACTCTTCCCAGTACCCCTGGTGCGTTAGGTACTGGGGTAATAGTGATACGGGGTTAGTGTCAATCTTGGGCAACAAGAAAAACCACTGGCTGACACCACGCTCAAGCGATATTAATGAAGAGGCATCTGTCAGACACCTCCATTACTATCACTGTAATTATTTGGGAAAAAAAGTACAAACACAAATTGCACAAAAAACTTTTATTTAAATAAACACTTCCCGACTATAATCCTCATTAACCAGTTTATTTGAAAAAAAAAAATAGATCCAAGGTTGATGCGACTTAGTCCACCGAATCTGACGTAGTCCAAATTGGAACCTGTAAATAAACAAACAATACACACATACATATAGGCTGGATACCTCATACAGCATCCAGGAAAGCTGGGTGACACTCATCGCCCACAAGTAACACCCAGCTTTTCATGATAGGAATACTGGGTGCCACCTTTGTAGGATATAGTGTTACCCAGCCTTCCTGGATGCTGAGTAGGCTATTGCCATAGACAATCGCCAGAGTCAGGCCCCTGCGGCCTGTCTCCTGCCCCCCTGCAGCTGCCAAAGACAGACTGCAGGGTGCAGGAGAAAGGGACAGGAGACAACTTCTGCCACCTGTGACCTGTATCCTGCCCCCTGCGACTGCCAGGGACAGACCGCAGGGGGCAGGAGACAGGAGCAAGGGACAGGAGACAAGAAGGCAATTCCACCCACTGCGGTCTTTATACAGCCCCCTGTAGCTACCAAAGACAGACTAAAGGGGGCAGGAGACAGGGAGCAAAGGGCAACTTATACCCCTTGTGTTCTGTCTCCTGTCCATTGAGATTTCAGGGGGCAGGAGACAGGGGCAAGGGCAGAGGACAAGTGGGCAACTCCCATCCCCTTGCACACTCAGACACATACACTCCTCTCCCGCACACTCAAACACACACCCCTCCCCTGTACACTTAAACATTCCCACTCCTCACTATGCAAACTCAAACACACACACACCTCCCCTGCACACTCAAACACACCCACCCCCCCCACGCCCGCACACTTAATACACACTCTCTTCTCCGGCACAATCAAATACACACACACACCCCTCCACCGCACACTCAAATACACACACACACCCTTCCCTTACACACTCAGACACCCCCACACACACCCCTCACCCCATACACACACACCCCTCCCTGAACTCACCTGTCCTGCTACAGGCATCCCAAAGTCTTCCTGCTGCTCTGCTGGTGAAAGGGGGCGGAGCTTAGCGGCTCCCACATAGCCCCGCCCCCTTCCTCAGCAAAGCTCTCTGGGACTCCTTGCTCTCGTAGCTTCCTATGCAAGAAGCTATCATAGCATCACCGGCAGCAGTGATCAGTGGTTTCAGAGCGGTGTCTCTGCTGGTGAGAGGGGGTGGAGCTTAGTGGGTCCCACATAGCCCCGCTCCCGTCCTCAGCAATGCTCTCTGGGACTCCTTGCTCTCGTAGCTTCCTATGCAAGAAGCTATCATAGCATCACCGGCAGCAGCGATCAGTGGTTTCAGAGTGGTGTCTCTTATACAAAGAACCTCTGGCAGTTGTTCAGCTGTGAGAGGTAAAGCAACCCCTCTGGATGGGTGGGGGATGGCTCCCATTTGCAGGAGTGTCCCGCCCAACCCCGGGAGGGTTGGTAAGTATGTGTTGTTGACCAGGATCATCGAAACAGCCATGGTACTGGAATGAGTGGACTTAGAAAGTAAGAGTATTTTTTCTATTTTTAATCTTACCTGATGAACTGCAAAGCAGTAGTTACTTGCAGAAGACCCTTTTAGCACTAAGTATAAATAAATAACAATTAACCCATCTGTATTGGGGTTGCCTTGCTGTTGGTAGATGTGCTTTTACAGTTTTGATCAAAAATGTACAAAAAGAACTTAAAAATTTTCAGATATTCCAAAGTAGCAGAAATGCTTTTTTTTTTTTTAAATCCTATGTTCCTTTTGACTGTTTTTTTAGTGCTTGTAGAGTGCTGTTCTTTTTGCTGCCATGTCAGCTTGCACCTGATGGTCTCTTGAGCATAGTAGACCTGGAGTTGTTTTTAACTGCATATGCATCCTCTGGAGCGGCAGAAAAGAGGAGAAAAGCAAGAGGCAGAGTATAAGAGGCATGTACAGTCATTTACAGTAGCTGTTGGGTGGGCCCCTTAATAAACTCCACCGGTGGGCCCAGAAATAGCTCAACTGGTGGGCCCATAGAAGGAACTACACCTGTGTGCCCTAGGCATCCCAGTCCGACACTGTGCTGATCAAATTCTGTTTCCACATAGCAATTAATGCATAATACATTTTGTAACTCACAGTGCCCAAAAGGAATTGTGACAGAGTGTACCAGATCTGTTACCACATGTAACACAGTAATGTATAATATATTATATATATAAATAAATATATATAATATATCAATATATATATATATATAAATATCTATATATATATAAATAGTAATATAAATATTAATCTTGAATAGGAGAATTCACAACATTTCTTACTGCGATTCATATAAAATATGTTGTATATAAAGCAATAGAAACCCATGTCATGTCCATAGGTGCTCTTGTGCTCTTGATGCAATAGTAGAGTCCCATATGTTTGTTCATGAGTATTTGTCAAAATCAAGCTGTCAGCAGGTCCACAGCCAATATGGCCAGAGTGACGTTTCGACGGTTACCTGAGAAAAGAGGCAGTGCCCTCCGAAACGTCTCTCCGGCCAGGCTGACCTTGGATGTGCTGACAGCTTGATTTTGCCACGTACTCATGAACTAATATATTGGACTCTACTAGTGCCATTCAAGAGCACCAATGGACGTGACAGGGCTTTCTATTGTTTTATATAAAACATATTTGATATGAATCCCAGAAAGAAATGTTGTGAATTCTCTACAAACGTAATCAAACGTAGGCCTCCTGTTACACGTCGTATAAAAATGTCGACCATATATGTCTATTGAATAACTAACTTAAAAACATATATCATTGTTTTTACTCATTGACGTCACAAAAAGACTTGCCAAATTTCTACATATTAGTTTGTCCTTCACTTAACACTATTGTAAAGCTAATTTGCATGACAAACAAATCGACTCTATACAACTTATCACTTATAACTATTCAAATAAATTGTATCTTCTGGGATTATATTAATAATGTGTATACTTTCTAGATCTAGTTTTGCTTTGGCTTTTCTCTTTTTATCTCTCATAGGCTAGGTGAGTCATACTTGATAAGGCTGATTAATACAGTCTTGCCAAATAAATGTCTCAAACATATACATTGTATGTCCATACATTATCAAAAATCCATAAACCATATTACTGGCCAATAGGTTACAAACCAAAGGAAACTCTTTTGGCATTGGTTTCACTATTTAAACAGGTTGTCTCACTATCAAGATTGTTTTTTTTAATAATAAAGATCTTGCAAAACAAGTCACTTTGCAATATATGTCCATAACAGTGTCCTACCTATTCCAAGATATCCACTCTTGTATGACGCTCATCAGCTCCTTAGGTTCGCTAAGCTACAGACGCTGTTGATCTATCCTGATAGGCTGCAGCACAGGGTTGGCAATAGCGTACAACCTTCTTCTACTGCAGCCTAGAGGAAGCCAGTAAACACACCCCTGAATGTCAAAGTGAAACCAAGAAAACAGGAATGAAGTAAGATGAATCAATGTAGTGAGACAGCCCCTTTAAGTCTATGTGCACCTTGGTGTATACTTCACTTGATTTTCTTGGTTGATAGATCAAACACGAACGACAGATCTAATGTAAATGAACTCTTAAAGAGTTGTTTCACAACAATAATAATAATAATATCTTTATTTATATAGCGCCACCATATTCCCCAGCCACTTTACAATTTGGAGGGTGTAGGTACAGACAAAGACCATACATTGCACAATGAAAAGCTACTTATCAGATGAGACACAAGAGTGGTAGGGCCCTGCTCGCAAGAGCTTACAATCTATTAGGTTGTATGGTGAGACGAAGGTAAGAACGTCAAGATTTTACAATGGTCCAGCCATGTGACAATAAATTATGGGGGTTTTTTATGTAGAATTCGGATGAACCTGCCACCCAAACAGTACCTCTATATACAGTTAATGCCGAAAATGAGATGAGTGCGCAAGAGAGTGTGGGGAGGGGAGGGGGTTGTTAGCATTAGGGATTCCTGGTAGGCCAGAGTGAGAAGATGTGTTCTCAGGGCCCTCTTAAAAACTTGAGGGTGTTTGTGAATGAGGCCTAATCGCTCCACGGTAGCATGTACCAGAGAAACTGGGTGCTTCTGCACGTGTTGAAAGTCATGGAGATGGGCATGGGAGGTCGGATGATTGATGAGTGTAACCTGAATATCAGCAGCAAGCGGAGAGAGTTGGGTAGGTGGTAGACAGAGATGAGGGAGGGGGGAAAGAGTAGGTAGGAGCAGCGCCTGTGGAGAAGCTTTATGGGAGAGAGTTGATTGAGGTTGATGGTGTATTCTATACTGGATAGGCAACCATTTCAATGGAATGACACAGAGTAGAGGCATGAGTATTAGCGGGCTGAAGAAGGAGCCTGGCTGCTGCATCAGGACAGATTGGGAAGGAGAGTTTGTCACACAGGGAGACCGAAAAGCAAGGAGTTACAGTAGTCCGAGACAGAATGATAAGACAACAATGTGAGTGTTATTGATTGTGTCCCACAGTGAGAAAAAGGACGGATTCTGGAGATGTTACTTGAGTGCAGGTGACAGAAGCGGCAAGGGCTTGATATAGGGAAGAAAGACAGATCGAAAATCCTAGTATAACCCCAAGACAGCGGGCCTGCTGCCCTAGGAGTTAAGGTGGTGCCGACACACTGAAGACAGAAATGCATTGGTAATTCTGTTAGTAGATTGGTTTGATGACTAGAAGTTTCAGTTTTAGAAGGTTTATGTTTTAAGATACAGGTGAGGACATGATGTTCAAGACAGCAGACAGGCAGTCACTGGTTATTTGTAGCAGGGCATGGAAGTGATGTTCTCGGGAGTGAGGTGTATAATTTTGTTTCATCAGCGTTAGAGATGGTACCGTAAGCCAAACTGCTGATGGTTTGTTCCAATGGGGGCTGTATATGATTGAGAAGAGGAGGGGGACCAAGAACGGATCCCAAGGAACCCCACAGCAAGAGGAAAGGAAGGAGGTAGAAACCTGCAAATGAGCACACTGAATGGAGTGGTTAGTTATTAGCATTTATTTTGGAGCGCCCTTGATTCCAGGACGCTGTACAGATCATGCGGTTACATCAATAAACAATGGAGTCAAAAACAATTACAAAGTGACAATAAGTGAATAACAACTGGTACAGAGGGAGTAGAGTCCCTGCCCGTGAGGCTTACAATCTACAGGGAAGGGGTGAAGAGACAAAGGTGAGGGTGCAGACATGTTTGGAGTGGGCGGAGCATGCAACACGGTTAATTGTTTGGTTGTGGCAATCCCTGAAGAGGTAGGTTTTCAGGTTAACGTTTGAAGCTGGTGAGAGAGGGGGAGAGTCTGATGGTGTTGGGGCATATGAGTCCCCAAAGTGTGGGGAAGCACGAAGAAGTCTTGGAGACGGTTATTATGTGAGTGAGGTGATAAGAGGTGAGGCAAGGAAGAAGAGTCCTTTATGAAGGAGAGCGGAGGTTGCGTGAGAGGGAGGTATTTAAAGATAAGGCAGAGATATAGGAACGGGAGAGGTTATGTGAGAAGCCATAGTAGGTCAAAGTTTTTATCTTGGAACTGGATTCGCTTGGGCACTTGGGTAGCCTTTAAGGGATCTGCAGAGAGGGAGAGGGGCAGGCAGAGCGAGGAAGAGGCTAATCAACGGCATGTCAGAGTTAAAGATGTTTGGAGTGGAGACGGATGTGGTTGGCTGGGATGCCATCAGAGGAAGATGTTGTCAGTAGTCCTAGGCGAGAGATAACGAGGGCAATGGACCAGCATATTTGTGCTTTCAGGAGATACAAAATGAGCGGATTCGGGAAATATTTTTAGTGGTAGGTGGACAGGCAGAGGTGAGGGTTTGGATATTCGATTGAAAGGACAGATTGGATCATAGGTTATCCCATCCCAAGGCAGCGGACCTGTAGTTTGGTGAGGAGTGTTAGCTGAATGACAGTTGATAGAGAGAAGCAGGGTATGGAATAGATTGGCCGGTGGAAAAGAAAAATAATAAATTCAGTTATTTCATTTCTCCACTTTTAAAGTTTTAGTAGACAGGAGTGAGAAGAAGGAGGAAATGGATGAAAATGACAAGTCCGAGGAATCCGAAAGGAAAGAGGTGACATCTGGCCGGAGAATTAGATTTGGGTTGTCATCAGCATCCAGGTGGTATTTGAAAGCGTGTGATTCACACATATGATCTTGACCAGAACCCAAGAGTGATAGAAAGAAAAGAGAAGTTGGCCCTAGACAGTCCACTAGGTACACCAACAAAGAGGCGAGGCGAGAGGAGGTAAAGGTTGGAGTGAGTAAACGCTGAATGTACCAACAGGTGAGGTACAAGGAGATCCAGGAGGAGTTGCCAAGTCCTGTTATGTCCGTGAGGTGAGGAGAGGGATGGTGTAGGAGAAGTGAATGGTCGACATTGCAAAGGCAGAGGAAAAGTGTCCTAGGAGGAGAAGCACAGAGTAGTGTGGCGTGGAGCTTTGGCAGTGCAAGGTCGTTGGTGTGACTTTGGTTAGGGAGTTTTTAGTAGAGTGGTGGGACGGAAAGCCCATATTGGAGCAGGTCAAGGAAGAGAGTTAGTGTAGAGATGGGAGGGACAGTTGAAGATGGACAGTGTTGCATCAAGGATTTAGGAGGCGAATGGAAAGCATGAATAGGGGCGATAGTTGACAATGAGGAGGGGTCAAGAGATGGTTTCTTTAGGGGGATGGGGTGAATGGAGCCGTGTTTTAAAGGAAGAAGGGAAGAGATGCCCAGAGGTTACTGATAGATTTGAAGGAGGATGGGAAGGCTGGAATAATAACAGCACTAAGGTCAGGGAGAGGTGGATGGCAGTTGGGACAAGACTACAGGTGGTGAAGTTCGATTTGGACAGTAAAGAGGAGATTTTGTTCAGGAGTGACCGAGAGAAGCAAGTAGAGAGTGGAAAAGTCATGAGCAGGTGCAGAGGAGGCAGTGGTGACACCGCAGAAATAGAGGTGGTCAGAGGTGGACTGTGCCGGTGATAGCAAAACTGAATGGATAAAAATAATAAAAGGAATGAGTTGCAAAAATCATCACCTGAAGAGACGTAGATGGGGAGGTAGGTTAGCAGGTGGACGCAGGAGAAGAGTAGAATGTTGAAAAAACGTTTGACAGGGTTTGTGGACAGGAAGGATTTTGGAGAGTTGTGAAAAAGCTTTTTTTGGCTGAGGTAGTGCGGTTTTAAAAATGTGTGTAGATTCTTTTATGAGGTGAATCGGGGGAGCGGGTTTTTTTTCCACGGCTTTGGGCAATTTCGGGAAACTCCCCCTCAGTTTTTGGTGGATTTGTGTGCCGGGGTTTCTGTTCATTTTGCGGGTTTTTTGGGGTTGTGAGAGGGGCGACAGCATCAAGGGGGAGGTGATTGTGTTTTTTTGTAAAAATGTGGTGGTGCGTCTGGATCAGCAAATGAGGTATGGTAGAAAAGGGGTGCAAGAGAGCAAGAAGTGCAAGGGTTGGGGTTTTTTGTAGGTTCCGTGTGGGTTATATATTTGGTGCAGGTGGGGCAGTTGGAGTGGTGAGGGGGAGAAGGTGAGAGGTTGGGGTGAGAGATAGGGGAGGAGAGTTTGAGGGGTTTAGATAGGGGGCAAAAGGGGGTGAAGATGGGGCCCCATGTGTGTTCGTCTGTGTGAGTGGCCCAAAAGGGGTCCCTGGGAGGGGCCCAAAAGGAAAGGGGAGAGTGACAATTTTGTTAGAGTGGAGTGGGGTGTACGATTGGAATTTTAAAAAATTTTCCCCATGATAATGTGGGATGCTGTGGAAAGAAAGGGGAGGAGCAGGAAAGCAAAGTGGTAAGGAAGGGTGGGGAGGGCCCGGGGGTCGGTAGACAACCCCATTGGAGGTTGGGGGGGAGTAAAAGCGGACAGAATGCACCTCGAAGGAGGGGAGGGTGGGGGGGGGAAAGGTATGGTGGAAGGGGGAAAAGGAAGGGGTTAGAAAGGAAAGATGAAAACCCCCAAGGAGAGCGATGTCTGGAGGCCAATGGTGCTGACATGCTGAGGAAAAGTTGGGGGGTTCAACTGTCAAAAGCGCAGAAGATACAGAAAAGCAAAAAAGAGATTCCCCTGAGATTTAGGTGAGGAGTAATTGGAGACTTTAGTTAGAGCAGTTTCCTGGAGTGTGGGGTGCGGAAACCTGTTTGTAGAGGGTAAAGAATAGATTAGCAGGAGAAGTGGATTGGCGAGAGTGACCAAGCTTTACGGATTTTTGGAGATGAAGGGCAGGTTAGAGACTGGTCTATAGTTACCGGGTAGTACGGGCCCCGAGAGGGTTTTTTTTTCAGAAAAGGGAGTTATAACAGCCTGTTTAAAGGAAAGTGGGAAGATCCAGGGGAGAGAGAGGTTATGTGAGGTGATAGCGGGAAAAATAGACTGGACAAGGTGGGGGGGAATTGGGGTCAAAGAGCAGGTTGGTGGGGCAGCAGAAAGGGAAAGCCTGGAAACTTCTTTTGTCTCGGGTTAAAAAAGTGGGTAGGCGGGGGGAGTGGGGGAAGGCCCGATGGTGTGTTGGGGTTTAGATGAGATGTTTTGCCAGATTTGTCAATTTTCTTTTAAAGTGAAGGCCGGGGTCTTCAGCCGGGGTCAGAGACCTGGGCCTGACTTTAGGCCTGGAAGGAAGTGGATGGTTCAAACGGGGTTTTGGGGTTTTTGTGTAAGGTTGATATGAGGGATGAAATATTTTTTTTTTGACAATGCGGGCAGTTTGTAAGTCTAGCAAAATTTGATGGAAAAAGTTGCAGGTAGCGTACTTCCCCCCACGTGCTAGCACATCTTGAAATCGCTCAGTGGCGAGTCTGAGGCGGTGCCAAGGTTCCCGGCGTCTGCCCGGGTGGTGCCGTGTGTGAGCGGTGCCAATGTGCCCGGGGGTGGAGAAGTTTCATTAATTGTTTGGATGCCAGGTCAGGGCAGGAGAGGGGGAGATTGGGGGCGTGGGGGCAGTGGGGCAGTAGGTGTTGTAAATTCCGAGTGTTTATGGGTTGGTATTTTGAAGGGGGAGACGGGAGGTGTGTCCAGGGGAAGGTGAAAATTAGAAATAGTGAAGGAAGAAAGTTGTGATCAGAGAGAGTAGAAGGAAAATTATCAAAGTTAGAGATGAGGAAGGGTTTTAAGAAAACCAGATCAAGAGAGTTCCCATCCTTGTGGGTGGGAGGTTAGTAAACTGTGAAGGCCCAGAGAAGAGGGGTTAGTGTAAAGGAACTGAGAGGGAGAGGGGGGATATGGGGGCATCAAAGGGGTGTTAAAAAATTACCCTGTGGAGGGGGGTAAATTTTAGTAGAGAGGGAAATGAGGGAGTAGGGAGCAAAAAGATCCAGAAAAATGGGGGATGAGCCAGGGGGGTTGTAACAACCGCGGTTAGGGGAAAAAGGCTGAAAGAGTTTGGGGTGTGGACCTCAAAGGAGGGGAAAGTGATTGAGGGGGGCAGGAGGAATGACCTGTAAGTGCAGTGTGGAGAAAGAAGTATGCCAACTCCTCCACCAGACCTGTTCTCAGGTCTGGGGGTGTGGGTGAAGTGTAGGCCGCCATAGGTGAGGGCAGCAAGGGAAGCGGTGTCAGATTGCTGGAGCCATGTTTCAGTGAGAGCGAGGAGATTGAGGGAGTTGGAGAGGAATAGGTTATGATCAGCAGTAAGTTTGTTGCAGACGGATCGGGCGTTTCACAGAGCACATTTCAAAGGGACTGGAAAAGATGTACAGCGAATAGCAAGTAGGTTAGCAGGGTTTCTATGGGAGGAGGAGGTAGGATGAGCAGTAATGGAGGGTAGGCCGGGGTTAGTAGAGATGTCACCTGCAGCAAGAAGCAGGAGAAAGAAAAGATACAGCAGATGGTTTAGTGATGAATATGAACGGTGTTTGTGCAACATTATGGGCGACATGTATGAATTCGAATGCGTACTTTTTTTTTACTTGGCGCCGACACCACAGTTCTAAATAGATATAGAAGAGTGTAGAAAACGACAGATTTTTGGCGCATTACATAGAGCTTAGTGCGCCAACCTTTGTATGGGCATATGTAACGGCTGATTAGTGGATCCGCTGGACCACCGCAAGCGATGGTAGTTAAGCCACGCCAGGGAACGGAATCTAAGTAGCGCCCGGTTTTCACCAGAGCCCGCCGCAAAGCGGGATGGACTTGCTATAGCGTGAGGCTACCAGGTTGTCCCCCCTGACGTGACTTGCTTGCGGTGGCAGCCGAGGTGCAGCGTGGTACAGAGTCGTAGTCCGAGAATCGTAGTTATGGCAGGCAGGAGGTCAGGGCAGGCGGCAAAGGTTCGTGGTCGTGGACAGGCAGGAAGGTCAGGGCTGGCGGCAGAGGTTCGGAGTCGAGAAACGTAGCAAGAGGTCTGGTACACGGTAAGGCGAGAATATACTTAGGGAACGCTTTAGCCTCAGGCACGAGGCAACATAGATCCAGCAGGGAGTGACAGGGAGCGTAACCTTAAATAGAGGAGGCGTCTGGCAATTAGCCAATTAACGGGACGCTGGCCCTTTAAATCTCCGAGAACGAGCGCGCGCGCCTTAGAGAACGGGCACGCGCGCCTCGGCCGGCAGAGGGCGCGGACGGGACAGGAACGAGGTCAGGTGAGTCCCTGTGTGCTGCGGGACCGCCGCTCGTCCCGCGGCCAGCGTCGCGCCCCGGACCCGGCACACACCCGGGAGGGCAGACACGGGTGCGCCCGCGGCCCGCGGGCCGAGGAGCGGAGGCACCCGTGACAGTACCCCCCCCCTTAGGTCTCCCCCTCTTCTTAGGCCGAAGGAATCTGCGGATCAGGTCTCGGTTCAGGATATTGGACTCCGGTTCCCAGGACCTCTCTTCGGGGCCGAAGCCCCTCCAATCTACAAGAAAAAATCGCTTACCCCTGATGGTCTTCATATCTAAGATGTCCTTCACTTCAAAGACATCAGGGGATTCTAACACCGGAGACGGAGCAGCGCTCCTCTGGGAGAACCGGTTCAGGACCAGCGGCTTTAGGAGGGAGACATGAAATGCGTTAGGAACCCGGAGAGACGGAGGCAGGCAGAGTTTATAGGACACCGGGTTCAGTTGTCGCAGTATTCTGAAAGGTCCCAGAAACCGCGGACCCAGTTTAAAGCTAGGGATCTTGAGTCGTATGTATCTAGAAGAGAGCCACACTTTATCCCCTGGGAGGAATATTGGGGAAGGTCTTCTCCTCTTGTCAGCTTGCGTTTTCATGCGGGCTGAAGCCTGGAGTAAGGCTTGTCGGGTCTCTCGCCAGATGACACTGATATCCTGAACCTGGTTGTCCACGGCGGGGACCTCGGAGGCAGAAGCCAAGGGGAGGGGAGGGCGCGGGTGACGTCCGTAGACCACAAGAAATGGAGAGCGGCCAGTTGAGTCGGAGTCCCGGTGATTATACGAGAACTCGGCCCAAGAAAGCAATTCGGACCAGTTGTCCTGACGTCCGGACACGAAGTGCCGTAGATACTCCCCCAAGATCTGGTTTACCCTCTCCACCTGCCCGTTAGTCTGGGGATGATATGCGGAGGAAAAATCCAGCTTGATTTGCAACCGGGAACACAAGGCACGCCAGAATTTAGAGACAAATTGGACGCCTCGATCAGAGACGATGTGGGATGGTAAACCATGCAGGCGAAAAATGTGCTGGAAAAAATAGCCCGCCAATTGGGGAGCTGAAGGGAGGCCAGGCAGCGGCACAAAGTGGGACATTTTTGAAAATCGGTCAGTGACCACCCAGATGACGGAGTTCCCCGAGGAAGGGGGAAGGTCCGTGATGAAGTCCATGCCTATGTGTGTCCATGGAGCCTCCGGAACAGGCAGAGGGACTAGGAGACCTGTGGGCCTATGGCGTGGGACCTTGTTTCGGGCACAAGTGGTACAGGAAAGAACAAAGTCCTTGACATCTTGGAGCAGAGTTGGCCACCAGTAGTGTCGCGAGATGAGGGCATAGGATTTTCGTACCCCGGGATGACCGGCCAGAAGAGAGCTGTGCCCCCAACCCAGAATTCTCTTCCTGAGTGCGGGGCGCACATAGGTCCTGCCCGGAGGAACGCTACGGAGATCCACAGGAGCCATGTGGACCAGTCGTTCAGGAGCAATGATGTGCTGAGATACTGGTTCCTCTCCGGTAATGTCAGAAGCACGGGAGAGAGCATCCGCCTTGACATTTTTCTCGGCCGGACGGAAGTGTATCTTAAAATCAAAACGAGAGAAAAAAAGAGACCACCGGGCCTGGCGAGGATTTAGGCGCTGAGCCGTCTGCAGGTATTGCAGATTCTTGTGGTCTGTAAAGACGTCAAACGGATGTCGAGCTCCCTCCAAGAGATGCCGCCACTCCTCTAGGGCTAATTTTATGGCCAACAGCTCCCGATCTCCAATGGCATAATTTTGTTCTGCCGAAGAGAAGGTCTTTGAAAAGAAACGCATGTGACGGTCTTGCCTTTAGGGCCCTTCTGGGTCAGGACCGGCCCTGCTCCCACGGAAGAGGCATCTACCTCAAGGCTGAAGGTCTCTCTGGATCTGGACGGTCCAAAATAGGTGCGGAGAAGAACGCAGACTTTAGTCGGGAGAACGCTTCCTTGGCAGATGGGGGCCAACATTTAGGATTAGCGTTCTTCCTGGTGAGAGCCACGATGGGAGCCACCAACGTAGAAAAGTGGGGAATAAACTGCCGGTAGTAGTTGGCGAATCCTAAAAATCGTTGAATCGCCCGGAGACCGACAGGTCGCGGCCACTGCTGGATCGCAGAGAGTTTCGCAGGGTCCATCTGAAGACCTCGATCAGAGACTATGTACCCCAGGAAAGGAAGGCTGGCCTGGTGGAAGCAGCACTTTTCCAACTTGGCATACAGTCGGTTGTCCCGCAGGCGTCGTAGGACCTGGCGTACTTGTCTCTGGTGGGTCTGTAGGTCAGGAGAAAAAATCAAAATATCGTCCAAGTATACAATGACGCAGGTGTACAGCAAGTCCCGAAAAACGTCATTGACAAACTCCTGGAAAACGGCTGGGGCGTTGCACAGCCCAAAAGGCATCACGAGATATTCGAAATGCCTGTCCCGTGTGTTGAATGCCGTTTTCCACTCATCCCCCTCCCGAATTCTGATGAGGTTGTAGGCTCCACATAGATCTAATTTGGTGAAGACCCTGGCTCCACGGAGGCGGTCGAAGAGCTCAGATATCAGGGGTAGAGGGTAGCGATTCTTCACCGTGATCTTGTTTAGCCCTCTGTAATCAATGCACGGGCGAAGCGAACCGTCTTTTTTCTGGACGAAGAAGAAACCGGCTCCGGCAGGCGAGGAGGATTTGCGTATGAATCCTTTTGACAAATTCTCCTGTATGTAGGCCGACATGGCCTGGGTCTCGGGCACAGAGAGAGGATAGACCCTACCCCGTGGGGGGCTGGTCCCGGGAAGGAGGTCTATGGGACAGTCATACGGCCGATGAGGAGGTAACTTCTCAGCCTGTTTCTCCGAGAACACATCTCCAAAATCCTGGTACTCCGCTGGCAGACCCTGTAGAAACCTGACGGACGACTGGGGAGGAGAGATGGACACCGGGCGTGGTGCCACCAAACAAAGTTCCTGGCACTCCGAACCCCAACGAAGGACTTCGCCTGTCTTCCAGTCAAGCGTAGGGGCGTGGCGTTGCAACCAGGGTAGCCCCAACAGGATCGCCGAAGAAGCGCGAGGCAGAACGTGGAAGGAGATCTTCTCTGTGTGCAGGACCCCAACACGGAGGGTCACTGGCCTGGTGATAAACTGAATGGAGTCGCTGAGGAGCTCCCCACTGACGGAAGAGATAAGCAACGGCTTTTCCAGACGGGTCACCGGCAAGCGGTAGCGTGACACCAGGGCGGCATGAATAAAGTTCCCGGCGGAGCCCGAGTCCAGGAAGGCAGAGGCCCGTAGAGATAGACCCGCTTCCGTGGTTACCTCCACTGGCAACAACAGTCGTGGAGAGGAGTGCTGAGCACCTAGGGACGCCTCTCCTACAGCCCCTAGCTGCGGGCATTTCCCGGCCGCTGAGGACGCTGCGGACAACTCCTGCGAAAATGGTCCGGACTGGCGCAGTAGAGGCAGAGATTCTCCAGCCTGCGACGGGACAGTTCCGACTCCGACAAGTGAGCCCGGTCCACCTGCATGGGTTCTTCAGTGGACGACTGTGGAGGAGGCAGCAGAGATCTCTGAAATACTGGAGCCAGACGAGATAAACGGCGGGGTTGTGCCAAGTCCCGTTCCTGACGGAGCTCCTGCTGTCTCTCCGCAAAACGCACGTCTATGCGAGTGGCTAGATGGATGAGCTCACTCAACGACGGTGGGAGATCTCTGGCTGCGAGGGCGTCCTTTACTCTGCTTGACAGACCCTTCTTAAATGTGGCACAGAGAGCGGCTTCATTCCAGGTCAGCTGGGTGCGGAATTGAACCGCATAATCCCCTACAGAGGAGTCCCCTTGGCGTAGATTTAGTAGTGCCGTCTCCGCGGAAGATGCTCGCGCAGGCTCCTCGAAAACGCTGCAGAATTCTGTGAGGAAGGCCTGTAGATCTGTGGTCACAGGGTCATTCCGGTCCCAAAGAGGCGTCGCCCAGGCTAGGGCCTTCCTGGAAAGCAGACTCACCACGAACGCCACCTTTGACCTTTCAGTGGGAAACTGGTCGGCCATCAACTCCACGTGCATGGAGCACTGCGTGACGAAACCTCTACAGAGCTTCGAGCCCCCATCAAACTTGGAAGGCAGTGGAAGGCGAAGCTTCGGATCCATGGTTGCCAGTGAGACGGTCGGGATAGAAGAAGACACCGGCGCAGAGACAGGTTGCTGCTGCTGGGACGCCAGGAGTTGGCGCATCATGGCGGAGAGCTGTCCCAGTTGCTGAGCTTGTTGCGATATCTGCTGCGACTGTTGGGCGACTATGGACGTGAGTTCTGAGACGCTTGGCAGGGGCACCTTGGCGGGATCCATGGCTGGATCTAACTGTAACGGCTGAGTAGTGGATCCGCTGGACCACCGCAAGCGATGGTAGTTAAGCCACGCCAGGGAACGGAATCTAAGTAGCCCCCGGTTTTCACCAGAGCCCGCCGCAAAGCGGGATGGACTTGCTGCGGCGTGAGGCTACAGTTCCTCCTCCTGACGTGACTTGCTTGCGGTGGCAGCCGAGGTGCAGCGTGGTACAGAGTCGTAGTCCGAGAATCGTAGTCGTGGCAGGCAGGAGGTCAGGGCAGGCGGCAAAGGTTCGTGGTCGTGGACAGGCAGGAAGGTCAGGGCTGGCGGCAGAGGTTCGGAGTCGAGAAACGTAGCAAGAGGTCTGGTACACGGTAAGGCGAGAATATACTTAGGGAACGCTTTAGCTAAGGCACGAGGCAACATAGATCCAGCAAGGAGTGACAGGGAGCGTAACCTTAAATAGAGGAGGCGTCTGGCAATTAGCCAATTAACGGGACGCTGGCCCTTTAAATCTCCGAGAACGACGCGGGGCGCACCTTAGAGAAACGGGCCACGCGCGCCTCGGCCGGCAGAGGGCGCGGACGGGACAGGAACGAGGTCAGGTGAGTCCCTGTGTGCTGCAGGACCGCCGTTCGTCCCGCGGCCAGCGTCGCGCCCCGGACCCGGCACACACCCGGGAGGGCAGACACGGGTGCGCCCGCGGCCCGCGGGCCGAGGAGCTGAGGCACCCGTGACAGCATAGAGTGTAATGCACCAAACTTGGCGCACTAAGCTCTATGTAATGTGCCAAAAATCTGTCGTATTCTACACTCTTCTATAGCTATCTAGAACTGTGGTGTCGGCGCCAAGTAAAAAAAAAGTACGCATTTGAATTCATATATGTTGCCCTGTTAATGTTTCAATGCTCAGATTATGAGATTCTGAGAGTGTGGAATAATACAGATTTTTGGCGCATTACATAGAGTTTATTGCGCCAAATTTGGCGCATTACACTCTATGCCCACACACAGTTTGGCGCATTAAGCTCTATGTAATGCGCCAAAAATCTTCACACTGTCGTATTCTACACACTTCTATATGTATTTAGAACTGGAGTGCCGGCGCCAAGTAAAAAAAAGTACGCATTCGAATTCATACATGTCGCCCTATGTGAGAAGGTGGTTTGTGATATTTGAAAAGGGAAAGGAGTGTGTGTGATGAACACATGGGTGAGGGAAGGAGAGAGGTGCTGATGTGGATAAGATTCTCAGGGGGCATTCTCAGGGGGCATTCTCAGGGGGCAACTGGGTGGTAAGCCAGGAGGTTGATGGCTGCAAGATAGACAGCAATAGTGAGCATGGTGACTAGGGTTTTTTTTTTTTTTTTTAAGAAGCCTAGATACTTACAAGAAAAGACATTCCTCCTAGCCCCCTTCGGCCCACTTGCGGTCTAATTTTGGTCTTATTTCAGATATCTTGTTTCAGATATCTCACTTTCATATCTGGTTCACTTACTTATATGGTTCACTACTCTACATGGCTATACTGACCCAAATGGTCACTACTGACCCAAGCTAACTAATTTATACTATGCTATGTGCAGTTCATTGATATAAATCAGTGGGTGCAGCTGCCAGCAATGGGTGGAGTTACAAATAAGCCAGCAGAGGAGATGCTACAAGGGCAGTATGTGGGGTCACTAGCAATACAAATAAACATAGGGTGATTATTCAGGACAGAGATTGGGAGAAATCTATGCATTCACATACCAGAACACAGCACAGCAATTGAACATATACAGCAGAGACAAATGATGGGAGGTGTAGTCCACTATTCACAATTCACAACAACAGCTCTTTTACTTGGAACCCACTACTATAAGCTAAAACTCGCTAATAGCCACTGCATGTCACACGGATATGTAAAGTTTCATTTGTATAACATGAAGTGGCTTGCCCTGAACTTAAGAGCTGATCACTAGGTTCTAAAGAAGATCAGCTGTTTACTTTGACAGTTTTTTTTATAGAAGGGTTTATAAAATTCTACTATATTCTGAAGATCCTACAGCAGAGATTTTCTCATGAATTTCTGCCTTAGAGATACCATAGTGAAGGACATGAACTGCATCAAACAATAAGAATTTAAAATCTCTTTAGTTTTCAAATATAGCTGTGAAACAAAAGCCACTTTCTGTAAACCAGATGGCTTGGAAGTGTCAGACAGAAGCCAATTTTTACAGTGAACAAAGGGTAATTGTAGCCAGGCAAAGTGCCAATCTGCTATTTTCTTGGTACATGCTCATGAAAGTTACCTTTGTTAGTGTATTCATGAGGACAGGCAATATTACTTTTTATTTTTATACATCGTAAAATGTCATATTAAAAATATATAAAAATTGGGAATATTGATGTCAAAAATAAAAAAAATGGACAAAGATTTGAAAAAATAAATGGAAGGCAGTCTTCAAAGGGGTTTCAGGGGCGTAGTTTTAAAGAGGGGCAAGGTGCATCGCTACAAACCCCTGCAGCCTAAACAAGGCCCCTTCTGCCACAAATTGTAAATGGAAATGTTAGTGAAAAGTTCAGTCACTTTTTTTACGGTCCAGGAGCTTCAAGTTATGCCTCTGGGTCTTCTTGAAAGGTCTATACCTCTGTTAGTTATGATCCTTAAAGTAGAAGAGAGGGGAATTACCAACCATAGGGTAGGTTCACAAAACGTCTTTTTTGGCACTGACCCTGTCAGCACCGAAAAAAGCATTGTTTCCTTGTTGAAAATGCAGCGAGGAAACGACTCAGACGTGAGGCATATTTTTTTTTCCCTATACTTTTTTTTTGGAGAAATAATAATCAGAAAAATAGCGTTCCGAATGATGACAATATTTTACAGGGGGGTAAGTATAAATCACTTTGCAGTCAGATTGGACATGTTTTCGGATGTAAAAATCCGGACCAAATAAATGTCCAAATCCACCGTGTAAACATAACCTAACAGAATTTATTTCTGCAGCCAGTCATTGCTACCATGTTTAATGCCTGGTTGAAAAATTTATTGATGTATTTCTAAAAAAAAGACAGATTTCGGATCATTGAAAAAATGTCTGGAAAAACTCTTATCTTATTTACCCTTAGCTGCCCAGTAACCATTGTGTAGTAGATACAATGGCAAAGTGATAATATTCAGGCAGTCCTCGACTTACATCGTTCCAAACTTCTTAGCCCCCTAGTTAAAAACGGGGACTTAGGGGGCGTGGTGAATTAACCTATCAGCCCCATGAAAAACCAAATGCCAGCACCACAGCTCACAGGGGAATAAAACTTGGTGAAATCTTTTAAAAAAGTGACAGGCAAAAAACAAATGAAAAATTTTTCCTGCACTATCCAAAACAAAAAAATTTCTTTCGAAATTACATTTTAAAAACATACCTTTCCGACTTGCATACATTTTAAATTAAAGAACAAACCTACAGTCCCACCCCTTTGTAACCAGGGGACTGCCTATAGTTAATACTAGGTAAAGAACAAATTATGGCCAGTTTCTTGTTTTTTATTCATGAAAAACCATAAAACCCTGAAAACTTTCATAAAAAATTTTTGTTTTTGGTTCTACCCCTAGTTTCATGTTTTAATATTTTTGAATGACCAATATAGAATAGACTTCAGTCATAAAATTACATACTCCGAAAAACTTAGGGGTATTTTGGGTTTCAGGGGGAATTTTTTGGGAAAAAAACAAATTTCGGTTTTTTTCCCGTAGCATTTAAATCTAGCATGCAATGTTTATTTTTATCTCAAACAATTTAAATGAAACAAAAGCCCAAAAACAGTGGGAAAGGGGAAAAACCCCTCAAAAAAATTCAATTCTCAAAATTTTATGTTCTTTAAAAAGCATCAAATTTCAAAGTAACAACGAATTATGCAGTTCACAAGTTGTGTTTTTGAACGCTAGGCATGGGTTCCTTGTTCTTGAATGGCCTCCCAGGTCATTGAGGTTTAGGGGTTTAAAAAGTTATTGCTTTTCCCTGGGGACTCAGCTGACCCCCCAAAGGTTTTCGAGGGGGTTAGGGCTATAGAAAGTGCAGCATTTGAGGTATCCCCGTTTTCAAAGCTGATCCCTAAGATGAACCCCGGTGAGAAGCATTGTCATCCTGAAGATGCAATTTGCCCTGTGTTGTTCATCAGCACACAATGATGGATTAATAATGTTATTTAAGTAGTAGAGGATTCTAACTGTCCCCTAAACAAGTGTAGGGCAGTTTGTATTGATGATGCACCCGCCCAACTGTAACCCCAGCAAAGGGGTCGTTTGGTGACAAAAAAGGCTGATGCATGCGTTTCCTTGAAACTCCCCAACGTTGGAGGCTAATGTAAATGGTTACGAATGGTCTGATTTGACACTTGGTTTCTTTCCCAAATTCCTTAAAAAGCTTGGAGTTGTGTGGCTTTTATATTGGTCCACGGGCATTCATATTTCAATGAACGTCATTATATGTGTGTGCTAAAAGCTCCACCTCTTTGCCTTTTGTGATCTTCCCGTCTCTCTTTTTCTCTGTTCAACCTGTGATGACACTCTGTAACCTCTAAACTCAGGGCCAAATTTGGGATCAAACATGTGTGATGAATTTTGCCGTTTAAGCTCTTGTTATAGTTAGAGCAAATTGTACAAAAAGTACTGAAAACCGAACAGTTAAAATTTTGTATTCTGAAATTAAGGATTTTCATTTAGTTTATTAAATAAAAAAATAAAAAAAGGGAAAATTTTTTTCACCTGAAAATTTAAAACCCAAAATAAAATATCAAAATCCCTAATTTTTGTGAGTTGTCATACAAATTGGGGGGCCCCCGGGGGCCTTTAAACTTTTTGGGTCATTGGGTATACAGTCCCGGGGATGCTTTTTAGGGAGAAAAGGGAAAAAAAGCGACAGAAAGCAAAAGGCATGTTTTTCATTACAGTAGCTATGGTGAATCCTTAAAAATTAACTTTTGTGGGGGGTCAAGTAATCATTCCCTAGTGAGTGCCAAAAAACAATACCCTTGGGGGGGGGGGGTAAAAAAATTAACTCCCCTTTGTGGATCCCCGCAGCCCAGTCTGAAATGGGTAAGGCTCTGTTTATACTCTGTTACTTTGCTAGTTCTCTTGTGTAGAATTTCCCCTAACATTTTAAGAACAAAACAGTGGGAAAACTGTCTGTTCTAAACGGTAAAAAAATGGAAACCTGAAGATGATTACAGGCCCAATAGGTTCCATAAGGGTCCTTTGGGTAAAGAGAACATCTACTGTATCTGTCATAGCTTTAGAAAAAGAAAAAAGCCATAACACTAGTGGGAACAGAGTTTTAAAGCAGTGTTAACTGCCATGGATATGGTTTTTACTTTGGTGCCTTATATTGGCATAGGGCCAACCACAGACAAGGGCCCCTGTCCCAAGGAATACCTATAAGACATTGTACCTAATTTCTCATCACAGAGTACTCCTTTATGTTCCTTTAACAAAAAATTACTGATGAATGTAAAATTCATTAGCTCAGGCCCTTACCTAAGAAAAAAAAAAAAAAAAGGTTTGTGAGGCTTACCCCGTATGCATTGAAATGTTCAGCCCTGTCGCCACAAAAATCGCCACCCCACTCGGGACTTACGCGGTATGTGTTCACAGCTAACGTTACATCTTCGTAAGGCAAAAGATGATAGATGCTCTGATAGTTGCTAAGATTGAAGCTTTATTTCCCAAACATGTTATATACAAAAAGGTGTGCGTACCTTGGTGTTTTACCTTTTTGTATTTTACTGTTTGGGAATTAAAGCTTCAATCTTAGCAAGTATCGGAGAATTACCTTTTTTTTGCCTTACTAGAATTAATAGACCAGTAGAAAGTAATTGTGCTTTTAAGGTGGCACTAGGTCTTATTAGCTACTGGGCTCCCGGGCAGCTGTTCAGGTAGCAGCAATGGGATTTCTGCCTCTGAGTTTCATGACATGTCAGATGGCTTTTTGTGTAAATGGTATCTACAAACTGCCAATAAACTGGAGGAGGGGGTTACATGCATAGAGCTTAAAGGGGTTTTTGCCAAAATGGCAGTTACCTACCTCCTGTCAGCACGGGAGCAGGATATATACAAATCATGCTGAGTCTGAAGCTGCAGGGGAGAGAGGGAGGGGGTGAGTGAGGAGTGAGGAGATCCAAGGGAGCGTCTCAAAACGTAAAGTGAAATAATAAACAGTATAACAGTGGATTCTCAATAAGCAAGACCCCAGCCTCAGACTGCATGTCTACCCGGTGCCTTAAAGCTCATTCATTTTGCCTGTCATCAGATAAGAAGTGTTTCACGCAAAAGCGCGGCCTGTCAGCTCCTGGGTCGTTTACTAGGGAAAAGCTTTGAGGTAACATAAAGGGGGATTGAGAAATGCTGTAGCTCTCAGAGTTTCACTTACCCATTTTGGAGGTTCCCACATCAACATTACATGGTGGCCAAAACCCTTTAAGAGATATATGTGGCTCCTCAGTCATTGCTCTAGAACCAATCTCA